>WOGZ01000058.1:105362-140533 GCA_009733775.1 Alectoria sarmentosa
TTTTGGAGTGTGTGCGTGTGTGCTTGGTTGGGGTGGGGAGGGAGGGAGGGAGGGAGGGAGGGAGGGTGGATGGGAGTGGAAGGGAGGGAGAATGGGGGCTGTGGGATGGGGGATGTAGGAAAGTTGGGGTCGGGGGTCGAGGGAGGATGAAGGAGCACGATGCAGGAATTTGCGCGGCAGATTGAATGCGAGTCTTTGGGAACGATGGGAGCAGTTGCTGACTCCTCTGCATCTTCTTACAGGTCACTCGTATACGTGGAAGGCGACTGCAGCATGAATAAATTCCAAACCAAGGAAGGGACCCCCGCGAGCGCATTGAACATTGTGCAGAGTGAGCGACACCTCCAGCTTTTGATTGGATAATGGGGGTAGCGGTGCCAATGCTGATGGGAAATCTCTATAGGGAATTTTGAGATCCTCGACCGTAGGGATTCAAGGGCTGAGGGACAGATTGAAGGCGAGTCGGTGGATTGAGGGCAGGCTGCGTGTGATAGGGTGTAGATTCTATCGGCGGTGTAACAATTCCTCAGCTCTACATGCTTTGTTGGGCTTGTATCAAATGAGGGTGCTATGGAGGGAACTGTATATCATACCCCCGGGATCAGCGTCATCAAACTCGCCTAGGAAAATGGAGATGTAGTATTGTATATTCTTGTGCGCCTTGGATGGCACAGCTTGCGTAAACGCGTGACTGGTTGTTTGATTGGGTATCTCTGATGTTCACTCCATCATAGCTGAAATTTCGTCCTCTGCTTCTCCATCCCACCCTGCCACTCCCACTCCTGCCCACTAGCCCTCTGTATCCCCTTGTCAACTCGCCTCAGCTTGAGCGTAAACCTTGGCCCAAGCTCTTGCAATCCTGCCCTTATTTCCTCAGCACCCTTCACCTCCTTTCCGTCTGCGCCCACTACACTTTTCTCCGTTTTCCTCTTGTCTCTGAAAACGTAGCGATGCCTGCGCACGAAGATGTAATCACGCTGGTTGTGTAGCGTGACCACCTGCCTGCCTTGCAGCTCAGGCTGAGCTGGGAATAATGTACGCATCAAATGCGCCACTAACAATCCTAAGGGCGTAGAAAAGCCGTTGAGTATGAGCTCGGGCGTGTGATCTGTAGCGTTTCCGTGGCCGGGTAAACGCTTTCCTTCAATCCAATTCGATATGGAGAAATGGAAGGTAGGCCCATGGGGCAAGTGCACGACTGTCAAGCCCGTTGGCCTTTTCAAGTCTTCCTTGAGTACGACAACGGCAGTATATTTGCGGCTTCAAATTTTAGAGTCAGTACTTTTTCTTTGGAATGCAAAAAGAGTCACAAGATAAGCAAAGTACTCTCAAAACATGTCTCAGAACTCAATCTGGAGTACAAAGTAAGAAACGCTCCGAAATGTAACACGTACTTTGCAGCGAACGAACAGATTTCTCTGACTGAGAACTTGTGGCTGTACCGGTGCGAGGATCGCGGAATGTAAACTGAATGCGGGAAGAGAGACGTGAGGTGGTGGGCTTCTTTGTGAAGAGATGAATTGAGAGATGTCGTGATCAGGACTTTAGGGACAGGCGGGGTGTCGGTGGAGAAAAGGGTAGGGAATTTGGCGGCAAGAGCTTCAGGGGTGAAATCAAGGTTCGTGCTTCTTGTGGATTGGATGGGAGATATTGCACGCTCTGTAGGCGTCCTTCTCTTCGGAGCCTTTGCCTGTTTCGCAACCTCTACTGCCTCATCCTCGCTGGCGGAGTCAATCATGCTATCCCTCTCTTCATCTTCGTCTCCAGATCCTTCCTCTCCCTCTTCTCCCTCCACTTCTGAAGCAGCCTGCTCCTCCTCAATCTTCCGCCTCTTCAACCTCTCCACATCCACCGAAAGTCCCAATCCATCACCAATATCACTATCCACATCATCCCACACTCTTTTCCTCTCCAATGTCAAAGGTTCGTTTTGCCTCAGCCTCTCCTCCCGTAGGCTAGGTTTTTTGTCCTCTTCTCGTCGTCGGCGAAACCGTTCATCTCGTTTAATGCTATCAGCGGCTCTCTTTCTGTTTATGTGGAGGGACTGCCGCTGTTCCTTGTTCTTGGTTTTAAAAGGAAGGTGGGCTTTTGTTGAAAGCTTAAGCTTCTTGGAGGCCATTGATGAGGAGTGGTGTAGAGGTAAAGTCTGCCTATGTACCTTACTTGACTCTGCAAGATTGAAGAATTTCTGCACAAGACTTGATAGGGCAGCGGTTAAATATCGGAGACTAAAAGATTAGCCCTCTATTAGCGGCTTTTCTTCGCGAGGCTCAAAACCTCAGATGGGACTAGTGCTTGGCCTTGAGATAGCGGCCGAGGGGCCTCTATCTCCCATATGGGGTTAGGGTGAATTCATGTGAGGGATTCGACATGCGATCCTCAGTCTATGAAAGAGCTTTCCCACTCCTCACATTCTCCTAATCTTCACAATCTGTCTGCATGCCAAAATTCTAATCTTTCAGCTACCTAATGTTCCGTAAGCGCATCATCGTAGCAATTACCTGGGTACATACTGTGTATGGAGACTGATCATGGACGCTTTTTGTCGTTATCGAGGATCTGCTGAGGTCCACCTATTGCACTGTTTTGGAAAAGACCGTTTCTATAGAGTTCAGTCGTGACAAGTAGTCCTACTCCGAAGGCGCAACAAGATCATAAAACCATTGCGATCATACGTCTATCAAGCAGACGCTATCGACTGCTCCAAATCCAGCTGCTACACCACCCTCCTCGCTTTCCCGACCTTTCGTCCTCAAAAGATGTCCTGCTTCCCAATTCTCCAGTATCTCTCGCTCTCCCTTCTCACTGCGGCAATGTCGCCAAAGGCACACTCCATACACCCCAAGCTCTCCAATCACTTCACCGCTTCTTACTTCTCCGTTTCTGAAAACACTGTTCCGTAGCGCAGGCGGCTCAATCAGTTCCATAAGGATATACCCTCGGTACTTCTTGCTATCATCACCGAGAGATTTAATGAAAGGTGGTATCTTTAATCCATAGATATTGTTCCCGCCGCCTTCGCGCTGCGGTTTGAGCACGTAGCCTTTAACATTGTCTGTATCAGTGGCAATGCTGATGGCGTGTTTACCCTCAGCTGTGTCGTCGAGCGGATAGATGGCAGCGAAAGTGTTACGTATGCGGTTGATGCATGCAGCGGACGAGGTAGATGATAGGAAACGGGAGAGATGTGGGGACGATGGTGTGGCGAGGATCTGTTGAATCTTCTTCGAACCAGCCAAGTGTGTCAGAATCGAGGGGCATTTTATGGCTGCGGAGCGTTCTAGATGTAGGCGTCCTTTCCAAGACTCACGAGAACTATACTCAGCGGGCGAGTAACCCGCGCGGAAGTACAGAGTCGTGACTTCATAGGGTGTTCTGGGGGAGTAGGGTGGTGTGTAGATTAGAGGTCGAGATGGCGAGTCAGCGGGTATACTTGTATGGGAGAGCACTGCAGAGAAAGGAAGGCGGAAGGTGAGGACGCTGTGGTCGGTAAGAAGATTGGTAGCCAAAGCGTGTTGGTCAAATGCATTGTTTTCGGGATCTTGAACGATGAAGAGGGTACAAAGGGGCAACTGAGTGTTGTTTTTGGAGCGGCCATATGCTTTGTGGGCAGTGGCGATGCCGCGAGATATTGAAGCGATGGATGGGTTGGGAGGGAGCGAGGAATCAGATATGAGTGATGGAATAGTGGGTGGGTAGGCGAAGATAGAAAGGAGGTGCCTGGTGTAATGTCAGCATAGCAGATTGAAGCAGATGTATGAAAATGTACTTGTGAAGAGCGGAGACTTTAGCGGAAAGTCCTCCGAAAGAAGACGCGATTGTGTTGAACTCGACTTGCTTGATCTCGGGCTCGGCATCTCTTTTTGATGGGTCCTTGTGAACCATGTAATCTGAACGAAAGATACCCAGAGAAAGATCCTTCGCGCTTACTCAGTACATGGGCACCTCGAAGAGGCAGTGAACAGTTTTGAAGTACCTGCACATAACCCTCCTTCTTCACTGCTTGATGGACATTCCATAGATTTGAGATGTAATCATCCACTTCGGCCAATCTGCAAACACACAATCAGGAAACAGTAGAAACCATATGTTCCGCCGACAGAATTGGATCAAATCCCCCAAAATAAGGTAGCAGCTGATCAGACGAATTTGCCCGAAATCAGAGATATTCGGAACATTGTCAGAGCAATGGAGACAATCGTAGGTACTGAAGAGGGGGGGGGGAAACGGCAGGCATACTCCTTCACGACTTCTCCGAGCCAGTTTTCATCATTTGCTATGCACGCATACAGCTCGTTGTATGCAGTCTGGATCGCCCGAGCTTCCCGAAAGCATGCTCTAGGAAAGAGGCTAGGAAACAGAGTGACAGGTGCCGTTACTGCGAGAGATCGCGACGGATCAATCTCTTCTGACACGAAAGATGAAGAGGGTCGTACAGCCAAGCCGTTGAGAATTGACCAGTCCTTGACATTGGAGAGAAGGTAGTCCGATTGCTCCGACGTCAGAGCTGGAGGATAGTCAGGATAAATTGAAGCGACCATCTTGAGCTGCCCCTAATTCCTTTGTTCGAGAACGAATGCTGTTATCATCTCACTTACAAATCTACGGTACAATAATGCTTGAGTGTGCAGTCTTAAACGAAGAAAAGACGGACTCGGTGAGCTTGCAAGCTCGGCTTTAGGAACACCTCGGGGATAAGCTTGGCGCGTCACGCAACCTGTAGGCACAAGAGCTTCGGCAAATCGCATGCAAAACATTATTGCCTTCTCCAGCTTTGGGTTCCTCCTACTAGCGTCGCAGCTTTGGGTTCTTATCCTCTCATGTTTGGGACCAGCTAACGCTGCAGAGCACAAGTGAGCTTCCTCCCAAAGATGTGCGCAAAGAAGACGTGCTGAACAGCGAATCAAGGTAGAAGCTCCGCACGACACCTACCAGGCACAGCAGAGACTGATTTGAAAGTGAGATTTAGCCGCGTTGTTGCCAACAGAAAGGCACGTCGCCCGCAACATTCACTACGAATACATCTTCACTCTCTTCCGCCGCGTCACGACATCTCTTGCTCGCTATGATACCTAGAAAAAAGAACGACATCTCACTTCCTACCACCTACAACCTCACTGCTCTCTTGCATGTGCAATAGCGTGTACAGGCTCAGGTAGTCCTACCAATCTACCTGGGCAAGCATGGCATTCATACAACCGTCAATTGAAGGACCACCGTCAACCGAGGACCCGTGGTATTGGACAGTCGATCAGGTGGTATTTAACTTGACCGACCACGACAGTCCGTGGCTGAGAGCAGATGCACAATTGATACTGCCAGATGTCAGCATCCTCGCCAAAACACTCCGAGAGAACGACGTCACAGGCCGTGCCCTCCTCCATATGGTGGACGACGACTGTCTAAGAGATGTTTTCGGGATCAAGTCGATGGACCACAGGTTCTCCATCACCGATCTCATCAACCAGCTGCGAGGCTTGTCCCCGAAGTTTCATGAAAAAGCTAAGCGTTTTGCTAGGCTATCGAGTGTGAGCTTGAGCTCACGAATAGGATCCCCGTACTTTGCGACTCCATCATCCTTGGAGCCGCGAGCGAAATCTATGACACTGGGATTGATGCTTTCCCCAGTAAATTCGTCTGCCCAGCGTCAGGATCATTTTGGGCTTGGCCAATCGCCAGCACACCTTCGCAGTGTCCTCAAGGAAGGGCCCGAGGCTCAAGTCCAAGAATTTGATCCACCAAATACAATCACGTCCCGCTTCTTGGAAGCTACGCAAAGAGGAGAAGACTTGAGAAGCAACAGGATCGAGGAAAAATTAGACGAGGTCAAGCCTGAAAAGACCACGACTACTTCAGGCGCTTTAACTTCGGGTCACGAGGGGCCTTCTTCGAGTAGCGCGAATATTGCGTCTAACCTAGAGCAAGTTGAGCGACGTTTTCATCAAGGCGAGACCATCGTCGTCGACGAGACTGGAAGGAAAAGGCGGCGTTTGGTGATGGCTCAGCCTGGTACCTTAGGACCAACACAGACCGTGGCAGCGAAGTCGCCAAATTTGGATGAACCACCCAGTTCCCCGGAGACTCTTCGAAAAGACACCAATGCAAATACCTCTTTCGAATCGAATTTCTTACCTACGTCTGACTGTTCAATCTTTGAGAATGAGCTTTTAGTGGACACCCAGGAGCCTCCTGTCGTTGTGGAGGCGGCAATGTTGATATCAGATCTATTTAGGGATTTAAGAAACCTTGAGCAAGTTTCACTATACGGTCCATCAGTATCAAACTCCGAGGATCCCGCATCGGACTCAGCAGATGCGGCATCAGAGCCGGGAGCTGTATCGATCAATGAAAATGGGCGAAAACGAATGAGACCCATCCTGGTTCACGGAGTCGATCTCGGCTCTGAAGATCAACAAACTGAGAATCCAATCTTGAGTAAGGCGAATGACACCTTCGGCTCGGCTGCACCGAATCTCGGAGAGATCGAACATATAGATCACGTATTGCAGCGGTCATACGGGAGGAAAGCGAAGAGAAAAGCAGACCATATCTATCTCGGGTTCGAATCCATGCCCATTGACAATCTAATCTATGGCGACGTTGCTCTTGATAAGGGTTTGGACGAAGATAAGTCGACAGGAACATCGTCACAAGTGGAACAATCCGATGGGCTTGATGATTTCAATATTGATCCTAACAATGACATCGGTAAAGGCCAACGCCTATATGTCAATGCGCGCATGAAATATCTTCTTCAGAGTCAGAGGGCATTACTGGAACGAGACGGACGCGATCATATTGGAATTATTCCTTACCCTGATAGGATCAGCAGAAAGAACTGCCCTCTCTCGATTACCATATTTTCGCCATCTTCTCAAGGTATCACAAGATCAAGAGCGAATCGTTCACGGTGGATCAAAGACAAAATCGTTCTCGATGCAACTGAGGCCGACGGAAGGACAAGCAATATGTGCAACGTCATTAATCCGGGTCTTGCACGTGATGAGAGCGAAGATCCTGACTGGAAGGCTCTCGAAAAGTGGAATTTCATGGATGGGAAAGATGAGGTTCTCCCTGTATATGGTGATTCTGGTTCAGAAGGAGAGTACGATCTAAAGACGTGGCGTGAGATGGAGGAAGAACGAGGGCAGATCGCAAGGTCACTGGGTACATCTGAAAGCGCGAAATTAACCAGCGCAGAAGTCCAAGATGCAATTGATGCGGCTATGGAGCAGATTGTCCGCGATTGGACTCTCACGAGGTTACCAAAGCTGAGACTCAGGGAATGGCGTCTATGGACGAAATCTAGAAGAGACCGAGATACACAAAGCCAGATTGAATCTTTCACCCGTGACATCGAGAAGCTTGAAACTCGTATTGCTAATCTTCGGAAGACGATTGCTCAAGAGGAATGGTCCACGACAAGTCAAGTCAACAAGCTTTCCAAGATTATCCAGCCGTCGATTTTTGACCGCGAAGATCGTCAATGGAAGATCGCTACATTGGAATTGCAGAAAGCCCCCGAGAAACCGCTGCCTGCATCAAGAATGTTCAAATTCGCAAAGAGTCTAGAGCCTGAAGAGGTACTCGAAGACGGCCAAGAGATGCTTACGGGTGATATTGAACGCTCAGACATTTCGGAAGATGACTTGGAGGACTTCATCGTGGAAGATGACGGCGACGGAGACGCTTACCAGCCTGTGATTGTTGATGATGATCTAACGATGGCGGATGTAGAAGATGACATGGACTCTGACACCTTGATCGTGGACGAATCAAAACCAAAGCCACCAATTGAGCGAATCAAGAACTTCAGTCAACGTGGCCTTTCTCCTTCCAATGTTATCGACTTAACTCAGCAATCAGATCCTGTGGAACCAGAAATTTTCACTCCGAAGCCCGAGTCTTCTTATGCTATCCAAACGCCGCCTTTGTACGGTAGCGAAAACGACAGCGAAATATTCCAACGTAGCCGCAGTAAGAAGCCTGTGTTCAGGGTGCCTTCTACAGTACGGTCTCCGACCAAGACCACGGAAATCATTAGTCTTGAAAGTGACTCCAATGACTCTGTGGGATATCTAAATCTTGATCCACCAGATCAGTTTCCGGCATTGAATGATGTTGATAGAATCAGGGATATGGATCCCGCCGACTTAGTGGCAAGGCAAGATAGAAAGCGACTACTTATATGGACGGTGGCCCATACATTAGCGTCCCAACGACAGGCCGCCTTTACGTACTTGAACAAAATGAGCATGGAAGTCTCTCGCGCGAACGTGAGATCAGGCCTTGCAGAGCTTTGCCATCACAAGCGGCGCCTTAAAAACATGGACAATGAAGACTCAGACAGCGTCATGCGGGTTGCCGCATGGCATGTTTGCTGGACAATACCTGTTAAGGTAACACCTGAAGGTCTTCAGACCCCCCACATCATTGCGACTTTGGAGGATGATGATGGATACGAACCTTTCTACGACTTCTTGCTCGAATGTTCGCAACATTACCAGAATGCTCCTGCTCTTCCAAGTCAAAAGACACGGAAAACGAAACGACTGTTGGCACTTCGAGAAGAGTCTAACGAAAGTCCACAAGATAGCTCGTTCCGGAAGAGGAAGTATGCTGTGACAGAGAGTCAAGAAACGCTAAATAAACGGCACACCGCCCAGGAAAGAATGCGTGGCGACGAAGAGCGCCGTCGACGAGAGGAGCTGAAGTCCAGACTCTCCACAATGAGCTCCCAGGCGGGTGATCCCTTGGAGGTCATCGTTAACCCCGGCAAGCTCGAAGATGAGGAATTTGTCCGGCTTAACCCTACATTTGGAAATGGAGCCCGCATGAAACCACATCAAAAGGAGGGCCTACAGTTCATGTGGCGTGAAATCACCGGCGATCATCAAAATCTACAAGGATGTCTACTTGCACATGCTCAGGGGCTTGGAAAGACCATGCAGGTTATCTCGCTGCTGGTCACCATCGCAGAAGCATCGATATCCGAGAACAAGGATATTCGGCAACAAATTCCATGTGAGCTTCGCGAAAACCGAACCCTCATACTCTGCCCAGTAACGTTGGTAGAAAACTGGTGGGACGAACTGCTGATATGGCCCCCCACAATGTCCAACCCTCTAGGCAAGCTTCGGAAAGTAAGTTCGGCGATCGGGCTCGCATTACGTCTTAGTGAAATCGAAGCCTGGAGCCATGAAGGTGGTGTCTTGATACTTGGATATCCTACTTTCACAGAATTAATACAAAACAAACCTCGTGCAAACAGACCCCCTACGCTTGAGGAAGCCCTGCATCTCAGGATCAAAAAAGCTCTGTTGAAAGGCCCAAGTCTCGTCGTAGCCGATGAAGCCCACACTTTCAAGAATCGAGCTTCAGATATCAATCGGGCCATCAATCAAGTCAAGACTACCAGTCGGATCGCCCTCACGGGAACTCCGCTGGCGAATCGTCTTGGAGAATACTATTCAATGATTGACTGGATTGCGCCGGACTATCTGGGAAAACCCGCAGAATTCCTTGCGACTTACGAGGAGCCTATTTACGCCGGACTGTATCGAGAGAGCACTGATTCGCAATATCGAGAGTCTCGAAAGAGGTTGAAAGCTTTGGAATTGGAACTAGAGCCGAAGGTCCACCGAAGGGGAAATGCAATTTTGCATGCTGAGCTCAAGGGGAAGATGGAGTTTGTTATCACGGTACCACTTACCAGGCTCCAGAACGACCTCTATTGTATCTACGCAGGATCTATGCTTGGCGTCAGTAAGGGGGGGGAACCCAAACAAGCTACTCTCTGGTCATGGCTCGGCCTTCTTCAACTCCTCTGCAATCACCCGAAAAGCTTCAGGGAGGGAATCCTCGCGCTCAAAGCTGGGTATGAAAACTCATCCAAGACGAAGCCTCTAATGGTGAGAAAGAAGGCGCGCCAATCCGATACTGAGGAAGGGCCGCTTGGCTCCGAAGAAGATGCTATCCAACTGAATGAACCCATTTCCAAGATTGGTCTATCACAAATTATAAGCGAGAGCGAAAAAGTTTTCGAGATTTTGACTACACCCATTGACACTTTGTGTCTGTCCAACAAGATGCAAGTTTTGATGAGTATTCTGAACTTCGCAGAAGCTGCCCAGGATAAAGTCCTAGTCTTCTCTCATCGAATTCCAACTCTGAACTTCATTGGCGAACAGCTTGCCATGGCAGACAAGGCATACGCTCGTATTGACGGTAAGATGCTGCCAGAGAAGCGACAGCCAATAACCAAAGAGTTCAATGAAGGCAAGACGAACATATGTTTGATATCCACTCGAGCCGGAGGGACAGGGTTGAATTTATTTGGTGCCAATCGAGTCGTGATAATAGACGATCATTTCAATCCCATGTGGGAACGGCAAGCCATCGGTAGAGCCTACCGTATTGGACAACAAAAGCCAGTCTACGTTTACCGTCTCACTGTAGGCGGCACCTTTGAGCAGGCAATCCAAAATCAAGCCCTGTTCAAAGAGCAGCTGGCTACACGGGTAGTGGATCAAAGGAACCCAAATCGCCACGCTGTCAAAGGTGCCGGTCAGTATTTGTTCCTACCAAAGACTGTCGAACAGGAGGATTTGAGCCATTTCCTGGAGAAAGACGCTCTTCTAGATCATCTTCTAGCTGACCCGGCAACGTAAGCACACCTCTTCTCTTTCTAGATTTGCTCTGCTGACTGATTCCTAGCAACCATATTCTCTCAATCACGCCCTCTGAGACATTTCATATCGAAGATGGTATAGAGTTGACACCAGAGGAGAGCAAGGAGGCTGAACAGATGAAGAAGGACTTCGAGCTGTCCCGTCGAGACCCGATGGCTCACAATGCATTGATAAATCAGCGCAGGGAAGAAGAGGCTCGTAGGCTCCGACAACACGTTGCCTCGTTTTCCCAGCAGAAACCAAAGATTTAGGTACAGTGCCATTATGGCAGGCATCTCATTTTCCAGCTCGGAAATTGCACTCCGTGCGAGAGCGGTGCATACATATTTTGATGATTGCGCGAAAATTGATTTGGGCGTTTGGAGGAGGTCATATTGCTTGATACGATAGATACCCCCAAGAGCGCTTTATTCATCAGGTCAATGGTTTGTTTTGCAGATTTAGCCTTTGTCATGTATCTACTCTCTGAGATCAGTTGCATAATTGAACATGAAGCTTTGAGAAACGCAATTTATGCTACGAAAGTGCTCTTCCGCAGTCCCGTCTGGAATTGATGAGATCTCGTAACGTGTGAGTGAGTGCTCTAGATGTCTCCCGCTTGCCCAGGTTCAGGAAACGCAATACGCTCTCTAGTTGATGGCTTTCCCTTGCCATCAGACCGCGCAAAAAGCAAGTAGTTGCCAATCACTGCCCCCCGCAACAGCCACCGTTGCAGGATTGTTTCATGCCCAAGAGCCGTTTGGTGCTTGAGACCTCAAGAGACCGGCCTTCTGCCGCTGACCAGTTCCCGGTAACGAGCGACTCATATTTGCCGCGGGGGGGGGGAACCAGCGCACTCCGGCTATCTTCCTACTTTGGTTGTAGCTGCTCATTTTTTCTCGAGCATGGGTACTAACTAGTGCGCTTCTCGGGGGGGGGGGGGGGCAGTAAAGGCTAGGGGTGAGATTACCTATACTGCTACAAGTTTCTTCGATGATATCGTCGAAGGATTCTAAGCCCATAGGTCTTCTGTTGATCTTGTTGGTACCGGGGTGTATATCTAGTGCAGATGACTTTTTAATCTTGGGCTTTGCTGAATATGTTGTAGGCGACTTGGAGAGACGACGATGTGTAGGAACGAATGATAACGGGGTCTGGTTGCATTGGTGGGGGGGCGGGACTTGTATGGGTGGTGTTGGTGAGGTGGTGTTGGGGTTGCTTTTTGGAGAGCGGGTTTGGTGGGCGGTTTGTTGGGAGCGTTGGTGGGATATTGCGTTGGTGGGAGGTTTGTATGGGAGAGGGGAGATTTGGGTGGGAGATTTTTGTATGAGAGATTTGTGGGCGATCTGTATTGGAGAAAAAAGGGTATTCACGAATGAAAAGTACTAAAACTTGACAGCAACATAATCGTATTGATATGAACTCGTCGATGCTCAAGGGGCTGTTGCCATTGCAGAGGGGCTTGTAATCATTGAAATTCCCTTTATTCGTGACATTTGACTCGACAGCTACACCCGAATTCATTAAAATTCCCCTTTATTCATGACATTTGACTTGACAGCTATGCTCGGCTTCCAGCCAAAACAAATGCCTTATCCAGGGAAATCTCCCTCCCTTATGACCTCAGGTAAGCCATCAAGATCTCCTCGTAATTCTTCACAGCCATTTCCACAGAAGCGAAATCGATTGTTTGACCGGGAGCATTGTTGGCGGTAGATATGGGCGTGTTTGGTAGGACTGCCGGTTGTTGGGCATTGTTGGCGGCAGATGTGGACGCATTGGGTAGGACTGCTGGTTGACAAGGGTTATTGGTCGCCATGGAGTGCGGCGAAACACTGGAGCTGTCCATGTTCCCTTCACCGTTTGCTTTCTTGGTTGGGAACATTCGCTCCAGATACTCCAAGTCCTCGGAGTTCAGGGATGTTGGTTCATCAGTGGCCCCTTCAATGGTTGGTTTCACGGTCCCATCGGCCTTTGAGTCTTGGTCTTTCCACACTTCGGCCTCATTCACACCCTGGTCGTAGGCCACTCCCGATGCCGCGGAATTATAGGTTTTTGGACTCATTACGTCCCGTACCGCGACGATTGGGTGGATTGGTTGATCCTGCTCATTTGCAGTTTCCTCGGAGTCTGATGCTCTAACGTCAGCCGTAGATATTCCCCCTTTATTCTCAGACACTGTTGGGCCGAGAGAAGACCCACCGTGTTGGCGACCAGTAGGGGTTCGCTGCCCCTCTTCTTTGGTCTTCTGGACGAACTTGAACACCGTCGAATTGCCGACTTCGAGGCATTTCTTCGCTGAAAACCTCTTGTGCGCGTCTACCCTGAGCATACAAGTCATAAGGAAGGACCACAGCTCGGTCACCCTGGAGCTTTCCGAAGGCCGCAAAAACTTCCGATCATGTTGCTCGCGGGCAATGTAGTTGTGAGCTGCAAGTCTCTCGATTTTATTACACCAAGCTGCGCCATGCGGGATACCATCCTTGGGTTTGGGTAGGTGTCCCTTAAGAAGCATCTGCATGACGACAACACCCAAGGACCATATGTCCACGGTCGGATTGTAGAGACCATCTGTAAGATTGAGAGATTAGTATGCATTCTCAAGGTCAACAGCCTGACACATAGGATGATTCAGGAGTCTGAAATGGGGGTTGGCGTCTCCATAGCTGCGTTGCGACCCATCCAGCGGTGCCGATTGAGAGGCGTCTGCTGGGGAATGGACTCACTTGAGAATACTTCGGGGGCTGTGTATGTCCAAGTACCAGATTTGCCGCCAACCTTGCTGCCTTCCTTTGCAAAACCAAAGTCCCCAATCTTGACGAAGGGCGTGCGATAACGATGTTCCACCAATATGTTCTGGGGCTTGATATCCCGATGGATAACGGTGGGTTCGGCATGTAAGTATGCGAGCGCGTGTAGACACTGGTACAAGATCATAGCAATCTCCGTGGCGTTCCAATCAACCTGGTCCTTGACGCGCCAAGGACGGGCTAGATTTCCGCCACGAGCATACTCCATTACAAGCAGGGGCCCACCTTCAAGGGTGAAGTCGACATACTTCACGATGTTCGCCTGTCAGAAAAAATTAATATTTCTTTAATGCTTGTGACTTTATCTGCTTGGCAATATGGAGATGGGTTCTAACAAGGGTATAGGACAAGATAATCTTACTTACATGGCTTTGTTGGGCCAAAATGTGACCCTCATTATGATCAACCTGATCACAGTGAAACTCCTTTCCTGCATACTTCTTGCCCGTGGCTACGTCACGGACAAGGTAGACCTTCCCAAAGGAGCCTCTGCCGAGATCCTCCTCCACACACCGATAATAAAACGGCTTTGTATTTGGTGTTGGTATCTGGCTCGGGTCTGTAGTCAATGACTGACTCTCAACACCAAGAACCGGTATAGACGCTACTGCGCTCTCAACATTTGCGATGTATTCGTAACACCCCTCTCTGTATTCTTCTGCAAAGTCGCCATGAAGCGGCATGATGACGCCGAATACAAGTTCCTCGGCGACTTTGATGACGATGCCCTTTTCGCATTCTGGAAAGAGTATCCACGTGGATGTTGTTCGAACTCCGGGTTCCTGATCGCCATACTGAACGCTTATATTGGACTTGGGAGTCAAATATTTCAAGATTACTTGGCCTTTTTTGTTGATCGTGATTGAGAAAGCCTGGCCACTAATGTTGTAGGCATCCGAACGTTCACCGCAGTAGACGTCGCACGATGACTTGGACCTCCCAAACGTGAAACCTTGGGTAATGTCTTTCGGTATGTCGTTGAGGGTCAGTCTGATCTCGGACTCCTCATCAGATACCTTGTTCTGGGTAGCGATGTCAGCTTCATATGGCGTAGTCGCACGGCTCGAACCCTCGCGGCGTTGGAAGCCTTGGAACGAAGCAGGCACATAGAAGGGTGCATTGTGGGGATCTTTCCATGCATTGCGCGTCCTCTCGTTCAATGGTACTAGCCTCACAATGAGACTGGGATCACAGTCCGCCATCTTGGAGAGTTCAGTGGGCAGAGTACCGCTGCGTGTGTGCGTTTGAAGAATGCTGTAGTTGGATGCTTGAAACTACTGAGGTAGTAGTCCACTAGGAGAAGGGGTTTGGTCGACTTTAGACCTTGGAGATGTGTAGGATGGAGGGTGGAAGTTGGGGGGTAAAAGAAGAAGTGGGTGGTACTTAAGGTAGGCTAGAATGCAACAACACATTTGGACGCTAATCATGCAGCTTCGGCTTGGGAACACTTATTCGACTGGAGACGTGAAGGATACGTATCATAACACCGGTCTAAGAAAGTGTTGATGATAAAGAAGGGGATTTCAACGAGAGAAAACCACAAAGGAGCAGCAAACTCGACAAAAATATTTTTATATAGACGGAATAAGTGAGTCTTGAGTACACGAATAAACGAGACTATACGTACGTATAAAAACATCAGTCACCAAGAGATATCCTCTACTGCTCTTTCTTCCATTCTCTCCCCCTGCCTCACATTTATCCCCTCACGGGTGGCTCGGCAAGCCTCAGGGCATTCTCTTAGGTGCTTCCAGCAGCGGCCACTAGTCCCAATATAGTATAGTGTAACTTGGCAGCAGATTCAATGATTGGATGATTGGATCCGAAGCCCGCGCGGCGGGTCGGCAAGACAAAGAGGGAAGATCACTTCTAGGACGTAGGAAATCTAAAGTACTCTAATTTGTCCTTTGAAGTGTTATTAATTATTAGTAAGCAGTCTTTGTTCCGACTTCCGACCCGTGAGCCCATCAGCAAGCAGAGTACATCGAACAATCGAAAACCATACAATCCCACCCTCAGACCTTTCAGTATCCACTGTTACAATAACCTTCGATCAAACTTGTCCTGCTTCCCTTCATTCTTCACTTCCCGGAGAAATCTCGGCTTGACCTTGTCGTCCTTAGCGTAATAAATATTCCCTGTGTCACCACTCTTTTGTCTTCTTGAGCTTTCATTTTCTTAAGCGACAACGCACGAGCAGCTGCTCAACATATTGCATCATGTCGTTTCTTCCCGTTGCCAAGGATTTCAAAGACTCTCGGAGCATGTCGAATCCTGATGAGCTAGCGATGAAGTTGACGTGAGTTTCCTAAGCCCTATTGTAGGATTGACTGACGCACGATGATCCATAGAAATGCGGAGCCATACAGAGAAGTAACGCCATTTAGTCAAGACCTGACCGACTGCTTCAAAGATGCTGCCTATGAATACCATGACACGTTAGTCGAAATGGGTGGGAGGCCAACGCGGTCGGTTTTGGAGAAGCCAACGGGAAAGGCTGTTTACAAAAAAGAAGAAGGCATTATCGACATCCTCGATGAGCACGGGAAACTGACATGTACTCTGGAGTATGACATGAGCCCGTTGCATCATCACTGGACTGAAGAATCCTCTCGATTTCGAGAAGAATTGGATCGGTGGAAAGAATTCCAGGATTATCAACGAGGGAATCCGCACCTCTCTCCGTTGAACACGGCCTTCGACCTGGAGGATGTAGATCAGTCTCTGAAGGCGATATTGTTTCGGTTGAATGAATGGCGGGAATTTGAAGTCTACCATCAATGCAAGGTCGACACGGCATTGATGTCGACCTGGGCAAACAGACAAGCTCTAACCAAACTTTATCAGGAGGAGGCGGCGTCTGACAGGGCTGGATCAAATCCAGAGATCCAATCAATGGTTGACACATGGCTGGACAGATTATTCCCAAGGCAAATGGCCTTGGAGGCTTCTCAAAAGCAGTTGGCATGTATCGAAAGTCAAGCTTTCGAGATATTATCAGAAGCTAGTATCTCATTGGAGGGCGCGCCTCTTCTTTGCCAGCAGTTAGAGAAGAAAATGGAAGAACAGGCCAACGCTGTCTACCAGGACTTAGAACTTCTGGAAGCTAGGCCTGGTCGCCCTGTACAAAGCTCTTCCCCTACCGCAACCTACATTCAGCGCATACTCCATTGGAAATCAGAAACTTCTCGGCTTCTAGAGGAACGTCGGGAATGGAAGATATTCCTGAAATGGCGGAGAAATCAGGCCAACGCAAATACCTCAGTGAGCACGGAAGAACAACAGCCCATATCACATAACGTGGATCCAGCGCTCTGGTTTGACTATGTAGCATTCCAACAAAGTCAGCTGAGTAAGGCTAGGAGCTGGGTTGATTGCTGGCGAAGACTAAAGATGTCAACCAAGAAACGAATAAGAAACCTTACAGGGGCAGGCATACCTACACTTGGAGGTTCTAGTAAATCCATCCAGACATACGTGGAGCGTTTCCAACAAGACGTCCGCACCGCCGAGGCTCAACTTCGATCAGCACAGCAATATTTTGCTGAGCTTTCATCGCAACAAATCCCTTCGGCCGCCCATGAGGGTAATCAACAAAGTACCGATTGCCAACAACTGACGCCTAGTGCGCACGGATCAGACGCATCTGGGAGTCGCTTCAACGAACGGGAACACTTGAACTTGAGAGTCACTCCCACAAAAGCCCATCGGCCTTCATTCCCCTATAAAGTTCCAGGTTCAGTCCATCCATCAAGTATCCCTGGTCGAGTAAGGAAAATGCGAGAAAAGATGCGCATCACCGAAAGAGGTCAACTGATTTCTGTGTCACATACTATTGTTTCAGATCAAGTCATACTTGATGATGACATTCAAATGCCAGACGCCCCAAATTATTCGTACCCACACGAGGCAATCGAAGAAGTTGAAGGTGCAGAACCCATAGACACTCTCATGAGTAGAATCGAAGACACTATGATGGTTGATGCCAGAAACCCTGTCAAAAATAGCCCACCGCCTATATCGAGGGTCGACTCCAAAGGTTGCGGTGCTAGGGCAGTAAAGGAATCGGCCTTACCTATCCACCAAATTCCAACTTCGAGAAAGACCCGATCTGCTACAAAACTCGATCAAGCCATTTCCAGCAGGATCCTCAAGAAGGCACACAAGAAGACAGACAAGAAGCCGGCCAAAAAGACCAAGTCATTTACAGAGCAACAAACCATAGCTTTACTAAACACTGCATCAACCAGCGATTCGCCTACGGAATCTCCGTTACTCAGGAGAAGTGAGAGGCTCAAAAAAAAAGCTGCAGCCCCAGCCGTTATATCACCACCACAACTCAGCGCCGCTCAACCCGCCCAATCATCAAGGCAAAAGAAGCGCAAGATAGCATCTAATTCCATCGAATCGTCCCTGTAGTCAAGGCAAAAGAAGCGCAAGGCATGAGCACACGATCCCGCTCGCCCGGGTTGATAAGATCTGTGCCTTTGGGCCTAGTCAACAGGGTTCCACACACCTTGTCCACGCCACCTGAGGCATTCTTCTCTCACTACAACTCAAAGTAGCGTAAGAAAATGTCATTGATTCTTTGCTTGCATCATTGATACGTGCGTTTTCGATTGCGATCCACATTGAGAAAGTTTTGCTGGACTATCAGGGCTTCAGAATAAAACACATTCATCTCCGTCACAATCCCACTGGACCTCCTGCACCGCCACCAGGTGGCCGTGTGTACTTATCCCGTCCTCTAAGCTCCCCAGGATGAGTTCCTCAGGTAGGATTAGGAAGCTAAAATCCGGACTACATAAAGTTGGTGACCCGTGGAGATGGGTCGTCCGTTGGCCCTACAACGAGACCTGACTCCCATCTGCTACAATTCATCCGGCGCATCTACAGATATGTGTCGCTTGAAGTCCTCACGCCTTCAATTGATTCGCCACATCTACAGATACGCGTCGCGTGAGGACCTCATGACTTTAACTCGTTCGCCATTCCTACAGATACACTTCTTTCGAGGGCCTACCACTTTTCACTCTACTCTAGTACAATCTACTCGCCATACCCCCAGAGGTAGCCTGGTCGCGTTACTTTTGACGCCAACATACAGCAACCCAGTCGCCATAGCAACAGATATTGCCCGTTCAACCAATCCACCAATCTCCGACCCAATAAAATTGCTCGCCATACCAAAAATTTGTTTTCGCGAGACCCCAGGAGGCAATTTTTTGGTTGCTCAACCACTGCTGGATTTCGGGGTATACTTTCGCCGCCGGAGACTGCCATTTCCTCAGCAACTGCGGCACTATTGCAATTTCTTCTCATACACACGAAATTCTCATGCAAGGTTTCAAGATGTGTTTATCTGCGACTCCACCATCGGAGTTGAGCAGTCTTTAGTTGGCCGGCGGACACACAACTCTCCGAAAACCTCACACATCTCCGCAGAGTTCCAACATGCAATCTTCGGTTGTTTTGCCGTAGCCAGACTCCGACCAAATGAGTCTCAATTTATCGGCGGGTGAGAATACCCTCACTCTTCGATGGCCTCACGATGCTGCGACCTATTCTCCAGGCTCTCATATACCCTCCCGCAACGTCCTTACATACGCTCACCGGTTGCCCCACCATTGATGGGTCCCGGATGGACTGCTTAATTGATTGACTATGTACTCCGATCGCCCCACCTCTGCTAGACTCCGGATCGAGTAGTACTTGCCTGGTTGGCGTTCAAGGGGATAGGACGCAGAAGTGTACATTGCACGTGGCCGGTCAGTCTCAGTCTGGTCGTCTGAGAGTACACTACAGAGTTGTGCGTCGGTCAGAGACGATGGTCTCAATGTCCGTCGAGTTGAGAGGTACATACGATACAGCAGTGTGGAGTGGAGATTGCTGATGGCGGACGGCGGAGCGCGCCGAGTCGAGAGGGGCATACGCCGCAGAAGTGTGTGCCAATTGGGATCCGTGACCGCGTGCAACGAGTTGAGAGAGGCATTTCCAGAAGCATATGTTGGAGCGGTGGTTCTGGCAACGTGCGTCCAGTCCAAAAAGGAATACGCTCCAGGAATGCGCGCCAAAGTGGAGGTAATGACAGGCTGCGTCGAGCCGAGAGAGGAGGCAGACTAGAGAAAAGTGCGTCGTCGGGGAGATGACGGCAATATACGTGGTGGGGAGACAGGTGGCGAGGGGAACATTCTAGATTTTTCCTATGGATTTCAAGGGAAGGAATTTGCCTAGCGTTTTCATTAGTATGCTCTCCCAGCGGAGGATTTCACGACTTCACGACTTAATGCGAGACGTCAATTGTATACCCCATTGGCAATAAGGAATAGAAGGCCTACAGGCTTGCTCAAGCAATAGCGCCCCGGGCGAAAAGTGTCAAAGATGCGTTTTTGAAGTCCTACAGTTTCGGGCACGCTGCCAGAAAAAATGGTGGCAGCTCAAACGATGATGTCTTGAACATTTGTCGTTTTCTGTAAAGGGGACTGTATTCATGCAATTAGTCATCTCCTTTTCAAGAATATCCTTTAGTGGAAGGAGTCAGATCTTTCGGATCAACACTCATACAATTTATACAGAAATCAGAAAAAAAAGGGGGTCATAAAAGTACTTTGGTCCTACTGTGGATTTCTGAAAATTTTGAGATTCCCTCTATGCATGACTTTTGCTACGCTCTCTTATTTTCCCAAGCAAATCGCCGTAAAATTCATTGGGCTCTCCGCGATGAAAGCCCGTACTTTTTGTAAAATTGCTGAGCATGATGTTAAAGTATCAAAGACCCTTGAAATCCCTTGCCTCCATATCCGGAAACTTTGTAGAACGTTCTCCCCCACCTGTGACTTCCCCCTCCCCGACATCGTCTTGCTGCTCTTGCCTCCTCCTTGGCGCATCCTTCTTCAGTCTGTCCCCATTCCGATTCGAGCACTCTGTCATGGTGTGATGGCCTTGGACTGCGTCTTGGGATTCCTTCGTTTTGATTTTCGAGGTGATTCGAGGGCATTTGGCTATAATTCCGGCTTCTTCTGCCTTGGTAATCGAGGAACTTCGACTGCATTAAGTTGCGGTGGTGATATAACGGCTGAGGCTGCAGCTTTCTTCTTGAGCCGTTCACTTCTTCGAAGTGGGGTAGTACTAGGTGAGATAAGATCAGTTGGAGGGAGGTTGGTCGATGCAGCATTCAGTAGCGCCGTTGTTTGTTGTTCAGTGAACTGCTTGGCTTTTGTGGTCGGTTTTTTGCGTATGTTCTTGTTCTTGGTGACCCTGTCAGAGAGAGCTTGATCTAGCTTTGTTGCAGACCGAGTCTTTCTTGATGTCGGACCGCGGGCGCTAGGCGAGGGCAACTTTTTGAGGTGGGCATTTGTAGTAGGCCATGGATGAGACTTTGATGAAGATGATAGGGTATGGGAGGGAGAATCTTCGACATCTGACATGACTGTGTCCTCGGGTTCTGGTTCGTTCAGTTCTTCTAAAGCCTCGGCTAGCCCCGGATCCTCCAAGACATCTGACATCTCGATGTCACTGTCTTTCTTGACTTCATTTGGATCCAAAGAAAATATTGGAAGGGGCTGCTGTTTAGTGTTGGTGTTGCCCATCTTTGCTCCCCCTTTCCGTGCTTTCTCCTTCTTCGATCGTCGATGACATTTTTCTGCGGAGCTGTTCTTACTCGACGGTCTTCGGTCCTTGGAGAGACGCTCAGGAGACTGCGAAGATTGCGGAGACTGCGGAGACTGCGAAGACTGCGAAGTCTGCGAAGATGGTGGAGAGGGAGAAGAAAGCGAAAATTGCGAAGAAAAAGAAGAGTACCGTGAAGATTGCGGAGACTCCGAGCCTGAAAGAGGCGGTGTAGGTGGAAGTGGCTTCTGTGGACATTCTTTTTGCGTGTCATAGCCAGAGATTTGGTCTTGTTCTGAAAGGGCGTGAGCATGCTCTTGCACGGAGTTTTGGAGTCGCAGTGCGACATCTGCGAGTTTTTGCTCCGAGACTCTCACGTGTGAGCGCGCTTCTTCGGCATAGTCTTCCAGATATCCAGGGGTGATAGCTGGGTGAGGAGTCTCGGTCTCCTCCTCATACCATCTCGCAATCCGCTGCCAGCATTTCAGCCAAGTCATGGCGACGTTGTATTGAAATTGCCGGAATTTCTCGAACTCCGCAAAGAAGTCTAAGGCCGACCGGAATTTGGGACACCGATACTCTTGTCGTTTCGTCGTAGGTTTATCACCTAGTTCATGCCGCCGCCATTTAAGGAACATCTTCCAATCTAATAATTCTTCCTTATACTTCGAAGTCTGCGAACTCCAACATAAGATTCTCTGAAGATCGTTCATATTTACATCAGGCGGACTGACAGCGTGGCTTGGCCGGCCCCCCAGCTTCTGTATGGCGCTGAAAGTGGCATAGGTCTGCTTTCGGAATTTCGCTTCCAAGTCTTGTTGAAGCTCCGGCGTCTTCGATATAGAATCAATAGATTCAGCTACCGCTTTCGGCCATTGACCCTTGATTAGCTTCAACTGATTCTTGGCAGCCTCTACTTCTTCTTGACTGCGGTCAAACACACGAAGCCAAGGATCAATCGCAGCATGGGCCACGGAGCTTATCGGTTGATGCTCAGTACTGACTTCCCACGATGTGATCTCTAAGAAATTAAGGCGACATCGGTCTTCGAAGTTGAAGGCGTCGACAAGAATCAGGTGCTGGAAGACCTCGAACTCTTCCCAGTCACTCAATCTGGTCAAAGCGTTGATCAATCCAGGGTCTGTATTATCGAGCTCTAGCTCTGTCTCTAGGCGGTCCAAGTGCTGAACATTTTGCTGATATTCTCTGAATCCCTGCCAATTTTCCAGCTCTCTCCTAAAGTGTGCGGCTTCTCCCGACCAATGGTGGTGCATTGGATCTATGTCGTCCGAGAGAGTGCATTTCAGTTCACCTTCGTTGTCAATAAGGTAGATCAAGCCACCTTTGTAGGTAGCACTCCATGTTGGCTGCAGCCGAACTGGACGTTTTGGCCGCCCGCCCATCTCAATGAGTCGATCATGGTCGCGCTTGGCGCGAGCCTCGTATCCCGCTTTCCTCTCTTCCTGGTTCGGTGTGCGGGGTCTGCAAATTGGGAGTTGATCAGAAAATAGGTCCATTATGGGATCAATCATATTTACCTTAATAACCTCGTGAGCTCTTCTGGATCGAAATTATTATCGCCTTCTGTCGAACGATAGCTGGATGGTGGAGAAGACATTGATTGATAATCACGTTCGGCGGCCTGAGGTGGCGATAAGTTTGAAGCCATCATGGCTCTAGCTGTTGGTGAAGAGGTACTGATCATGCAAAACTTGTGCAAAGTAGGAGTGATAACGATCAAGACCCAAGAGTCACAACGGGGCACTAGGGACGCTAGCGTACCTTTTGCCGACAAAACATGACAGGCGCTTATTGACCAATAAGGGTCATGTCTAGCTTACTCTCAGACGCGCATCGATTGGTGTTGAAGTGTATAAGTAGTGTTCGTGGTGTGTAAAGACTCTTGATTGTTTGCTGCCAAGAAATCTATCGAAGCTGTATCACTAATTGCAAAAGCACTAGCTATAAGGCTTGTGGCTAGAGGGTAAATTTGCCCATACTCACAGATGTTGATGTGCTCTAAAGTGTACTATGATAGATTAGAAGCGTCATTCCCTCCTTAATTCTTTAATCAGAGGATGTGTGATGATGGTGTTGGAAGAATTGTAGTATCTGGGACTTTTCGATCTAGAACGCTAGCTTTGTTATACTAGGCTTTTAATCATGTCCGAGAGGTCGATGTGTTGACGAGATGACTTGTTTACCTATCATGCAGCTAAAAAGATACGCGGATAGGTTGTGTTAGCCCAATTAGTATTTAAACCCCCTAGGCGAGAATCTTTTACCATTCTGATCTCAGTCTCTCTACTTGACTTGCTTCTACCAATTCGTTCCCTATCTCAGGGTACAGCGCCTTCTCTTCTTCTACCACTGTATTTCATCAAGAGAAGGCTCAGTCACCATCAAGAGAGGTCCTTGAGCTGATCACCCATAATTGCAAATCGGTAAACACCGTCTCGGTCCCCCATCTCTGGACTCTTCCGCAAGTTCATCTGCCATCAAAGGCAGCAGAAATCGTACTTATCACGACCAAGCAGGGTTTTTTAAAGATCTCCGCGCCAGATAGCAAAAGAGTAAGGATCCTCCCGTTATCTCGCGAATTTTGCTGATGTCTAACACGGATTTACAACCAGGTGCCTCTCAACACGGCAGAAAAAGTATCAGTCTTCATCAAGGAAAGCTTTGAGAAGAGCTTTCTTGTTAGATAACCCGAAAGTAAGGACGTTCTCTAGACGCTGACCTCTTTTCCGTACTGATTTGCGACACTACTTAGTAGCACGTTCTGGTTGTTGCTGCTCAAGATGCCTGAAAAAAAGTGGAAGAGCCCGCTGATTGACTGGAAAGAAAATAATCAGGAAGCCAACATTGCATTTACCTTGATTGCGCGGAATGAGAGGGCCAAGCAGATGTGGGCCGACCCCTTCAATAGTTCGAGATACGTTCCTGCTTCATTCTCTAGGAAACAACCCACGCATCGGACTATGAGGCAAACGACTCCTTCCATGCCAGGTTATGGGGACAACGACGAACAGTCAAGACACCAGAAAAAGGAAGAGACCGAGCCAGCGCTTCAATTCCTGTTCAACAATTGGCCCAAGAATTTTGCGAAGGGATTCGTACTCGGGAGCTATGACAAGCCATGTGACGTTCTATTAGGTGACCAGGAGGATTATATCAGTGAACAAATGCTCGCTTTCACATTCAATAAACACCATGAACTCGTCATGAATGTTACATCGGAAAACCCAACATCGGTCACATTCAACAGCCAGAAAGAAGCAGAACGGACGCATTTCTCCTGGATCTTCCCTCGTGGCCAAACAAAGATCCACGTCAAGGTAGCGGATGCGCTTGAGTTTGATGTGGTCATGCCCAAGTATGGACTCAATAAAGACGAATTTCATCAAAATTGCGAAACATTTTTAAGCTCAGCTGCCTGTGGAGATCTACTAGCGAATGAGCTCGACATCAACAATTCAGTAGCTACGAGACAGGCAAGTGGCACATCAAGTCCTCCGGATCCGTTCTATCTCCGAGGAAAAAAACTCGGCAGCGGCTCGTATGGTAAAGTTTACAAGGTCCTTCGAATGCCCGATGGGAAAAACTTTGCCGCAAAGAAGTTTGAGTATATGGAATCCTTCAGGCAAGAAGTCGACATGCTCAAAAAAGTCTGCAAGACATCTCATGTAAGTGAATTATCGATGCCTTCCTGTGTGGGCAATCGCTGACTGAGTGAGCGATTAGAAATATATAGTACAATTTGTCGAGGAATGGCAAGGGGATTATAAGCCATTGTTGGTCATGGAGTACGTGGCTGGAGGAAACCTCTTTCAAAAAATGAGGGTGGGACTGAGCTTTGACGACATTGCAATCCTTGCCAATCAGACGCTCGCTGCACTTGTCTTCCTCCATGGTCAGGGCGTGATGCATCGGGATATCAAGCCCGCAAATATCCTCTGCGTGAGCCCGAACCACTTCAAATTAGCGGATTTCGGGGTTTCAAAAGAGGTCGCTCCCTTATTGAGCAAGCAAGGAACCGCAGAGTATATGGCCCCGGAGGTCCACGATCAGGTGCCATACAGCTATCCAGCGGACATGTGGTCATTGGGAGTGGTTCTCTTCCAGTGCATGGATGATTTACCAGATGGGCGTCCAGGTCCAGATGGGCGGGAGTGGTGCAAAGAAGTATTCAGCAAGTTCATAAAGTACCACCGGAAGTGCGAGGTACTACTGCACATGAACGGAGATGACGACTTCGAACTCATTCTTCTTGTCAAAAATGCGATGCTGCACATGGATCCCGACGACAGATGGTCAGCGCAAAAATGCCTCGAATGTTACTGCTATTTGTGGAAAGATCTTGGTAGTGGTGGAGATATCGACGCGGGGAGTGGAGCAAACACCCCAACACAATTGCATCCAAACGGGTCTTTCCCCCCACCTTCCCTCAGCACTTCAAATGGTGATGAGGCAGGAGAAGAAACTTCGATCATCGTCCGTCCAATTGGCAGGAAACCTCAACACTTTCGCAATGAAGAACGAAGCGTGGTGAGTGCTCAAAGCAAAGCCGGATCATCGTTCCGGGGTAGCTTTCCCCCAAGTCTCCCATACAATGGCGGAGGGCAGATTTACGACCCGAGCGTTATACCCCCTCCGCCATCCATTGACGAAGGGAAGACCGACGACCCAAGCAGCGGTGCATCTTTTCCCCCACCCATTGATGGAGGGAAGTTTTACGACCCGAGCACTGTTATCCACCGCTCCCCATCCAGGGGCGGAGGGAAGCTTTATGACCCGGGCCACTCTTTTCCTGGCAGTCCATCTGTGTCGGTAATACAAAAACATACACGCTCGATCTCCGATGGAAGTATAAAGCGTCGACGTGACAGCCACGCTTCGGCGGACGGTGAATTCAATGACGGAAGCGTGACACCTGGTCGACGGGCGCCTTACCGTCCAGGTAACGAAGTTGCTGCTCCTGGACTGGATTACTTTCCAGCAAACCAATGGGCGAATTCTTCTGCCTCCAATCACAAGCGGAGTAGGTCCTCCGCTTCAAAACCTAATGCAGCTGCTCAAGGACGGCCTATTCAAAGAAGCCAGAGCAGCAATCTGGCCAGACAATCTGCTAAAGAGGCGTATTCTAGCACCTGATCTGGTAGTCCCCCAACAACGTCTTGGGACGCCAAGGTGTTCGACGCTGAAGATGTATCCTTGGTTGTGTGGGAAGCATGGTGCAGATGGTGGAAGATTGAGAAGACAGGTCACGTCAGAAGCTATGTTTATGATACCCTGTTTGTTTTTGGCGGTGAGAGCATGCTTCCACCTTCGGAAGACATTGATGGAATTGGTTGTAACAGCGAATTCTGGTTTGTTTGCGAAGCGAGCGATGTTGCATAGAGAGCGCTTGTAGCGCTTGCTCATTAATGAACCTCCTCCCGCATTTGGAAGGCTTTGATGGACATTTTGTAAACATTAGCGAAGATTTTTCGATGAAGTACGTTCAAGAAGACCAACTGTACCATTTTTATGACGGGACGTGTTACAGGTACGCCCTTATTTGATATATCGACCTCCCTCTAAAGTGACCTAGCTTCAAACATCAGTTGTTCGCTGGTGGTATTTAATGGTATTGAGGTTCGATTTCTAATGGCGCTGGTACAATGCTGTAGCTGTTTCTTATTTTCTTTAGTCTGGGGCACAGCTTCCGGTTGCCATCTCCGGGCTTGATTTGCTGGGCGCAGTCTCGGTTGCTTCCTTGCCATCTACACAGCGCGTTACTCGCTAATAAAACCCTCTCTACCTTCGAGATGACCGTTCTATATACACTCGCTTCTACACTTTTTCGATGCGCTGGACCCTAGATAGATTAGCCTTCCGCGGGGTAACATTTGTTCGTGCCCACCGGAAAGTGTGCCCTGGAAGTGTCCCTCGGGTCTGACGCCCACTGCACCCAGAGCTTGAGAGGCTAATTGTCTAGAAGGGGGCGGTTAGTGTATTAAAAAGGGGTGTCAATAGAGATGAAACACAAGACCATCGTATAAGCGCCATTGGAATTGAACTTGACGCAGTTGAGATGATACTCGTACATATTGATGTGTGGAAAGTAGATGTACATCTATCGGCTTTTTCCAGAATATGTCAGACGCAAGTATTCTTGGAAGTGCGAGGATGAAGTAATAGTAATGGATAGGGGGATCTTTTGGCACGCAAGAACTCGTTGATTTCCAAGTCCTGCACTCGATAGGCAAAGATGGGTTGGATTTTTGCGGTCAACGGCAGATGTTGGGCTCGAGTCTTGTTCACGAGTGGTAATTACTGAGGTGTCTAGTTGATAGCTTTACACTACTAGATGGTTTTCCACGCGTACCTTGGAACTTTTCTTTTTTCTGTGCAAGTCGTTCGAGGTTTCTTGACAATGTTGGGTGTGTTTTAGACTAGTCTCCGAAGCACCAGAAGTTGGTTCTCTCCCAGTACCTTGAAGCTTGTACCTGAAGCCGGCTCCTGAGATTCCTTTTCCTGCACAGCGTCAGTATTCCTTGCATTATCCCTCAAACGCTACGGTTTGCACTGCGCTCGCTTTTCCTGTCTACCATACCCAACATCTCCCTCAATCTTGGTGCTCAAAATGTCGACTTGGCGCCTCAACCTATTCTCATGAAAGGCTTATCTCAACGCGCCAGTAACGCGAACAGGCCCTCGAGAGACACTGAGCCTGCAGAAAAGAATGGAGTATTAAGAGCACGGGATTTCGGACGAAGAGCTTGAATCTGAGAGGGTGAGTGTGCCTGAGGAGGAAGAGAATGGACCTTCGTAAGACGATGGATCTGAAGAAGAGACCGAAGTTCTGGGGGACGATGAATCCTGAACTCTGGTGACTGGTCGTCTTTGGAGCGACATTTTCCAATATATAAAGCAGATGGCGAAGGAAGCGGAGGCAAATTCAGAGGCCCAGAGCACTTTCTTCATGCCCCGCGTCCAGTATCTCCCGCAGACCCCATGGGAGTGCGGAAGTCAAATCACAATCGCAACAAGTCATCTCTATTGGAGTCAATAGCAACTACAGTAGCTCAACAAGCAGCCGAGGACCAGTCGCAGAGTGATTGCCAATTCGTTTCCATGGGCCAGGAGCAATCGCAGAGCGAATCTCAATCCACTTCAACGGGCGAGGATCAGCCGCAGAGTAAGAAATAGCCTCCACTGGACGAGTACTACAAGCGTGGGCGGCCTGGCCATCTCCTCAGCTCCGAAGACCGGGCCTTCATTGGGGTTGGTGACACATTGGACGCATGGATTGTCAATGACGGAAGCTGGCCTGGTGAACATTGATGTAAATGTTGTATCAAGCTTCCTATACTGAACGCACAGAGCAGAATGAGGTGGTGTTGTGCTAAAAGCGGAGTGCAGGTGTTTTGTACTGGGACTCTAGGTCGCAATAAATGGCTCATTAAATGATACCCTGTTTGTTTGCAGTCGAGGCCACAGACTCTAGACTGAGTTGTAGATGCAAGTTTGATTTGTTAGAGAAGCAAGCGGTGTCGCATAGAGAGCCCTTGTGTGTTAGCGAACAATTATTGATAAAAGACATACACTAAGACCAATTGAACACTTTGAAGTATGTCAAATACGGGCATTCTTAGACTTCAGAAGACGTAGCAAAAGTCATGCATAGAAGGATGATTCCAGCGGACACAGGGCGAGAATTGTAAATCAAATTTTGGAAGGACCACAGCTCAGGAGCGTTACCACAATAGAACGACAATCGTAACGAACATATCCAACGTCATTTCCATTGCATATGAAAAAGAATCGTCTTTCATACGTTTACTACAAAGGCTTGGATGAGAGAATATAATGTAAGTCATACGGCCCCTCGGGCGGTAAGGTCAAGTCTGACCGGGCCCTAGCCCTACAGCTCAGCCCTAACGTATATTGGCTCTGCACTGACAGCCTTGCGGTAGAAGCTTTTTGAATGTCGTTCATGAACGTCTTTTAAATCTAGCCCTCACTGGCGGCTCATCAGCGACAAATGTCCGAGAAGAAGCGAAAGAGGCATGAAGAGGGGCCTGATGGGCCACCCTCCAAGAAATTCGCCAAAGAAAGCCCTTGTCAGAACATCAAAGTCTCTGTGATCGAAGATGGCGATGAGTGGCTGCCCGTACTGGGTGAGTGCAGCTAGAGCATTTGCTGTCTGTGATTATACCGAACTATGATCGGCTGACTATCCCCAGCATCTACGCCAGGCCTTATTATACCTTCAACCCTCTCCATGAACCCTTACACGAAATCCAGACTAGACGCTTCGAGATCCTCGCTAGCAATTCCAGAGCTTCTGCTACATTCTTCTGCCCATCTTAAGCTCGACTACACAGCACGCGAAGAGCCTTCCAATGGGTCCGAAAGTCACTTGAAGCATTACATTGGAGTCTACGACCCAGAGGCTGGGCGACTGCAGCTTGTGCAAGCTCGGAAATTGGTCATTCGGAGCACTCTGCGTTCATCTGATCATGACGAGAAGGGCAGCGATAGTGAAAAAGATGGACAGAATGATCGGTCCGCTCGCTCCAATCTCGGCCTTGCCTTCGGTACCAAAAAGACACAGAAAGCTATCCGTGCCCTTAGCGCCAATGCCATCAAGGCTTCTCCTACGAAAGCGAAGTCTCAGACGCCTGGAACCCGTCGAGCGCTCGATCCTGTTGCCTCAGCTGTTGTGTCCTCAATGGCCCAATTTGCATCATCTATGCCTACTCGGGAACAATTGCAGGCTGACATCGATGCAAATAAACCCGTACCAAAGCCAAATTTGGCTGCTGAGACGCCCGCGGATGTCTATCCAGTCGAGCAACTTGTCGGGGGTACAAATGTTCTGAGGAATATGAACGTACAGGAATTGATGGACAAAGTGAAGTCTGGGAAGGACGTGAAAACGAAAAGTCTTTTCGTCAGCAGTCGATTGCAAGGCGTGGTGCTGAGCGATGATGTTAAGAGGGTGAGGACGCTGAGGTATTTGCTTTTATTATTGGAATGGTACAAAGGCCTGAAGGCGGGGCACAAAGGTGCCAAGAAGGTGCCGAATGATGAAGAAATGGGATCTTTGATAGAGCAGTATGGGAGTGAGGTTGTGCGAGGGGTCGGGAGGAGGTTCGCAGAACGGGGGTGTGTTTGACCCATATCTTGTCACTCAATACGCTTTGCTGACGACGCCCCAGTGAACTCAACAAGTGGCACTTGGAAAACCTCATAATCCATATATGTGCTCTAGCTCTTACTTTGGACAATTTCACAACAGACACCCACGATATTCGCGAAGATCTGAAACTGGACAGTAAGGACGTTCAGAAATACTTTCAAGAGCTCGGGTGTGCCATCGCTCTGCCTACGGAAATTGAGAGGGGAAAGCTGAAGATGACCAAGGCCGAACGAGTGGGACATCGCATTGCGAGGCTTAGGCTGCCGTTGGTGTTCCCGAAGATGAGAGTACCAATGGCGGGAAAGAAGAAAAAATAGGAGCCCAGCTTCTGGGTCACATACGACAACCTCGCGATGACGATGCGGAAATCAAATTGCACCACAATAGAGGGACAGGCATATACCTGTTCACATTCCGGCTGATATTGCTAGCTTGTTAGCTTCTACACAAGGACGTTAATGAAGTGCTTAACAGCTCCCCCCAAAGAGCGCTATCATTGCCCACTCATAGCCGCCGCAGTGCCACCCATACTGGTCCTCTCCTCGGACAACATGGCGATTCCACTCACAACAACCTCATCCAGTGCCTCTTGTCCGAGCTCGACATGAATCTCCAGAACCCCCATCCTGTTCATGCTCACTCTCTTGTCTTTGTACTCCACCAAACTCTTACCGGTTCCATCCACCAGCTTCATGAATCCGCTCGAAGAATACCCCCCCTTCCAATAATTCTCTCCCATCACTGCGCTTCGAAGAGTGCGTTTGTTGGTGGAGAGAAAGCCGCCTTCTTTGTTTAGCGAGACCGTACCAGAGGGGAGCTTGAGGGTGATTTTGGAGGCGGTGGCAAAACCAAGTCTGTTTGTTGAGTGATAGGTGGCGGTGCCCGCGATGTTGCTCTTGTCGTCGGAGTGGATTACAGTCATGTGAGGGGCGGAGTTGGCGTTCCAGCCGATGGTGTAGAGGAGAGTGGTGTCGTCGGCGTCGAGGATGGTGTAGGTGCTACCTTTGTCATAGACATTGAGGGTCCGGAGGGGTTTAGTAGATCCGAACATTGTGGGTTGAGTATATCTGGTATGAATGTTATGTGTGGTGATCGAATTGTGGGAACTCTTGAATGATTAGTTTATATCATTGTTTGAGGTGGACCATCATCATAAGAGTAGTGGTGAGGGTTTAATGGAGTTGGCCGATAGCAATGAGATCTGCGCGACGAGGCAGTGCAGGTATTTCCGTTCGTCAGAAGGATCGTGCGGTTTGCGCGCATTGTCAAATTTATCGTCCACTCCGGAGCTGTCGCAGTACGGTACTGCTGATCGATCACGCGCACCTTGGCAAGCTCTACGCAGCTTTGCGAAATATTGTTCCTCACGTATTTTTTTAACGGTGCAGCCGAGATGTTTCGCGGAGAATCGATTGGAGAATGGGCGGCGCGGGAAGCTGCACATTAACTCGCATGCGGTAGGTGAGTCTGACATCATCGCACTCTGACCAGAAGATCACAAGGCTGCGAAGAGAAGATGATCGATGCAGAATATGCAACCCTACCTACTCATGCAGTCATATCCAAGAAGAGGACTGGTCGCCGCCAGACTCGGGCTTCAGACGTAGAGTAGGTACTTCCTTGTAGGCACGATGACCTTCGTTGCCATAGTTTAGCCATCAAATCTGAAAAGAAATCTCAGTATACCTTGGTACCTCGCTCCTCAAGCCAAAAATGACAATTCAATGAAGATGGCATTCTGGACGAGATAGTTGTGGAGAATGTTGTTATACACGATAAATCCTACATGTAGTGGAATGGTTGTAAAGTCATAGTGGTAAATATTGGGTAAATATTAGACTGGTCGGCCCCTCAATGGATTTATTTTTGGCATAGCGAGCCTCGGGATACATGTCTGACTCAGCGTGACATTGCAGCTGCTATGATTGGCTCCATGGTAGCCTCCCACCAATCATCGTCATGGTCCAGAAATGGTTAACATGTGTGAAATGTGCCGGTCACCCCTCGAAATTGACAGACCGCAACAACTCTTGTAAAACCGAGTGATCAATTGCAAAAGCACACGGTGGTTCCAATCTACAAGATCCAACTCCGAATCTTCTACAATGGAGGCTCTTCTGAGGCAATCCCGATCCATGTGCCCCTTCCTCAACAAAACATCGCCTGCCACCCTTCGATCCCTTTCCACTACTACTCGCCATGTTTCTCCCGGTGGAGGCACTATGTCAAATCTTCAGGTCCTCGCTCGCCGGTGCCCTGTCATGGGCAAGGCGATGAATTTTCAGGCTGCAAAGACCGGTACCAATGCCCTAAATGGCGTCTATGGCGGAGTCCGGGCCTACGGTGGGAAGGCAAAGATCCACACCTCGAGGCCTCAGAAAGCTTCTGTGGCATCTGACATGTTGAGAGATGGATCGCCTGGTAAATAAAGCCAATATATCCTCGGTAGTATCCATTGACTGACTCTGCGGGCAGTACCTATCCATCATTCCCAGAAGCCGAAGACCCAGCTTCAACAAGAAGCTGCCGCGCCAGGTCCAAAACCGGCGGCTCCCAAATTGGCCACATTTGACTATGAAGGCTTCTACAATACCGAGCTGGACAAGAAACACAAAGACAAATCCTACCGCTACTTCAACAACATCAACCGCCTCGCTCAAGAGTTTCCTCAAGCCCACATGACAGCTAGGGACGAGCGGGTCACGGTCTGGTGCTCCAATGACTACCTAGGCATGGGTCGCAATCCGGAAGTCTTGAATACGATGCACAAAACTCTCGACACCTACGGCTCCGGCGCTGGCGGTACCCGCAATATCTCCGGTCACAACCAGCATGCCGTCGATCTTGAATCGACAATCGCCCGCTTGCACGCCCAAGAAGCAGCTCTGGTCTTCTCCTCCTGCTATGTCGCCAATGATGCCACTCTCGCTACTTTGGGCAGTAAACTCCCCAATTGCGTCATCCTCTCCGACAGCATGAATCACGCCTCTATGATCCAGGGCATCCGGCATTCTGGCGCCAAAAAACTCGTCTTCAAACACAACGACCTTGCGGACCTCGAAGCTAAACTCGCTTCCCTACCCCCAGATGTCCCTAAGATTATCGCTTTTGAGTCTGTTTATAGCATGTGCGGATCTATTGGCCCCATCGAGGAGATTTGTGATCTTGCGGATAAATACGGCGCTATCACCTTCCTCGATGAAGTCCATGCTGTGGGCATGTACGGACCACACGGCGCTGGCGTTGCCGAGCACCTAGACTACGAAGCGCATGTTGCTGGTCGACCGAAGGGCACGATTATGGAGCGTATCGACATCATAACTGGCACCCTCGGAAAGGCCTACGGATGCGTTGGCGGTTACATTGCAGGCTCAGCCAAAATGGTCGATACCATTCGCTCGCTCGCACCCGGCTTCATCTTCACCACTTCCCTCCCACCCGCGACGATGGCAGGCGCGAAGACAGCGATCGAATACCAGATGGAATTTCAAGGCGATCGCCGCCTGCAACAACTGCATACACGTTCCACAAAGCAGGCCTTGGTCGAGAAAGGTATACCAGTCATGCCAAACCCAAGTCATATCATCCCCGTCCTTGTCGGCAACGCGGAGCTTGCCAAACAAGCCTCAGACTTATTGCTCAAAGATTGGGGCATCTACGTTCAAGCCATCAACTACCCTACCGTTCCTGTTGGCGAGGAACGCCTTCGCTTCACTCCTACGCCTGGCCACGTCGAGAAGTACCAGAAGGAACTGGTGATAGCGTTGGATGCTGTCTGGAGCCAGCTGGACATCAAACGGACCGCTGACTGGGCCAAGCAGGGAGGCTTCGTTGGCGTGGGTGTTGGTGCCGAGGAAGTGGAGCCGTTGTGGACAGATGAGCAGCTGGGGCTTCGCAGTAAAGCCGAGAGAGCGGAATTGAGGATTCTGGAGGAAGAAAAGGCGATTCAGGGCTCTATCGATGAAATGGGTGACCTTCCCCGCGCCGTGGCGGCCGCTGCCTGAGCTTGAGTCGTGTTCGAAGTGGAAGAGATTGGAAGGGAAGAGCCCTGGAATTTGGAAGGACGCGGAGAGGTATGAGCGATTCTGGATAGTATCATGCGCATGATCACGACCATGTACGACGACCCTTTTAGGGTATACGCTCATTTCAATGACCAATTCTACAACGATTTGACCTGATTCTTCCTTCCTTCCTTCCTTCCTTCCTTCCTTCTTTTCATTCTTTTCGTCGCCTGCACCGTGCTACGTGACTTATAGTCAACAAGATATGATAACTCCCTTTCCCTTTCCCTTTCCCTTTCCCTTTCCTTTATTCAAGACACCTACCTACCTGTCTCGTGAGCATTTCATTTCAGTCCATTTCAACAGGTTTACATCTCAAGACCCATAATAAAGTCCCATTCCTAAACCGCTCTACGGAATCCACCTCCTCGCAGTGATTCGATCATTTCATTCTCTGGTTGGTTGGTTGGTTGGTTGGTTTTGCTCCCTCCCTACAAATGCTCTGCGTTTTTTCTTTTACAAATGCCTCCCTTTTTCCTCTCTTTTAAATCTAGATTGAGTACACAGAACGCTTTTTATTTATTCTAGATTAAGTGCACAGAACGCTTATGCCCATTCATCTAGATTGTGCAACATAAGCTTATTCTCGTATTTTCTTCCAAGAAGGCAGCTTTTTCTCCACTCCAAATCCTCAGAATGCAGGTTTTGGCTCCAATCAATCAATTCCCCAGAAGGCAGCTTTTTGGCTCCAAATGAATCAATGCCCAGAATGCAGTTACCGTTGGAGTGGGTTGGGTTGGGTTGGGTTGGGTGGGAATGCGCATTTTCTCTCTCTCCCTCTCTCTCTCTCTCCCTCTCTCTCTCTCTCGCTCTCCCTCTCTCCCTCCCT
>WOGZ01000524.1:0-17528 GCA_009733775.1 Alectoria sarmentosa
AATCACAATTCGTTTCAAATTTGCATAAAATTTATAAATTTAATAAATAATTAAACTTAAAATTTCGATTTCAAAAAAAAAATTCTAATTTTAAAGAAATTTTAAAAAAAATTCTAAAAAAAGAATTTGAAACAAAAAGTTTAAAAATTAAAACAAAACATCAATTTTTTGTATTTTGAATAAAATATATAAATTTAATGTCTTTATAATTTTAATGTATTTATAATTTAAATGCATTAATAAATTTAATATTTTAATTCGAAGAGAGAGAAAGTAAAAGAAAAAAAGAAAAAAAAATTAATCGGCGTTAAGTCTTAAGTTCGTTTCGCCGCCTTCGTTTGTTTTTAAATATCATGAATTTAATTCATGAGCTTTAACTTGTTTGAATTTAAAAAAATAAATCGATATGTAAAGTTATATCGAATTCGAAATAAAGAAAAAAGTAAATTATAACGCTTTAATTTCAATTTTTTTTTTAAAAAAGTACATTATTAAGTTCGACGATTTAAAAAACGATTTTTTTTTTATAAAAGTCAAAGATAACTAAATATTGAAAAAGAATATAAATCGATTTTTATTTAAATGTAAAATATATAAAAACCTATTTTTAACGCAGCTTTTTATTTTAAGAAATAATATAATATAATATTTATTATTATTATTAATATAACTGCGTTTTAAAAATAAAATTTAATAGCAAATAAAATTTTCGTTAAAAATAAAAAATAAACAACGTTACTTATTTAAATAATATAAAAGATATTTTTTTATTTTAATTTTATAAAATAACGAAAAATGATTATTGAAAATTAAAAATATTTATCGTAATCGAAATGAAAAGCTTAAAAAAAACTTATATTACTTTAACATCGAAAATGAAAATCTGAACTTACAACTTCTCGTCGCAGGCGCAATGAATTTTAATAACAAATTAATCTCTTTCTTTAATTTAAATATATAAATATAATTCAATAGTTTAAAGTATATATTTATTATTCAGACATAGTTTGAGATGAGTTAAATTAGCTAGGTATCCTCTCTCTATGATTTCAATAGCTTCAAGACATGGACACTATCTCTATTTTTGAGAGAGAGTATTCGTGGGTCTGTTAGAGCTGACAAAAGCAAAGGATTTCTTCTTGCCGTGCCCTGGAGAGGCTCAGCCTCGTGCGGCTGACTGTATTTTCTTAAATGAAATGAACAATTCCACAGTCAAAATGTCTTTGTGCCTGCGATTGCTACTCGAGCTTCAATCTCCTCGTATAATTGCCCAGCCACTCTTCTCGCCCGATGACTTTATATCCCGGTTCCATATTCGAGCATTGGTTGAATTTCGACGGCACAACCTTGCCCATCATTCGACCGTGCCAATCCGTCGAGTTCAACAAGACCGTTTACCCCAACGAGACTGATTACGAATACGATCACACCTATTGTTCGCTCATACTGAACGAGATCGGTTGTGCGCATGTGTGTAACGAGAGCCTCGCCCTCTTTGAACCCAGCAACAATGCCACGCTGACCACTTGCGGGCTGTGGACGACCTTAGTCGGTGCGGCCACGTATCAGGGACCCGACAATTCCCTTGTCCTCGACGACAACGGCACTTTTGCTCCTCTCTTGGAACCGTTCCAACCGGTCGGATTTGACGAGAGCGTCGTTCAGTACGCGTCATTTTACTCGGACAATATCAGCGCCTGTCTCGTGGATATTTATGTTTTCGTCAAAAAGGGTTTTAGCGTCGAGGAGGTCGTAGTGCCTATTGACCGCACGAGGAATAACTTATTTGTCTTTGGATCCGGACCCGGCTCGTTCAATTCCATTCTGACCTCGCTAAGAAGTTGTCTCGATCAAATCTGTTCCGCTGTCACATTGAACACAGACCTTACCGGGATAGGGGTAAGACTTGCAGTGGAACGAAAACGAACAGGAGACTGATTTGCTCGGCCCAGGTCTTTGTATCCTTCATTATACAGTCGGGAATCGCGCTCGTCGCTCTTGCTGCTTTGCTGATGTTCGAGCTGTTGCAGCATTTGGAAGAAGACGCGGTGAAGGTGCACAAGGAAGCATTGCTCGAAGCGCTCGTCGACTTTCACAAAGCGCAATGCTACTTCTCGAGCACGATGCAAATCACGGCGCTCCTGCTCTACTACCAGAGCACGACCACCCAAGATTTCCTTGACTCCAATGCGACGATCCTTCTGGCCACAAGTGGGTTTCTCCCCATCGTCTTGACCTTGGCGTGCATCATACGCTACGGACGTCCTTCTTGGTATCTGTTCATATTATCACTCGTCAGTTTTGCGCTCGCTACCACCACACTAGGAAGCTATCAAGGTTCTGTGGCACCAGCACCTGAGTCGACGTGTTTATTTTTCTCTAGCGTCATAACCCCGTCATGCCAGTTCTTGACCGACCCGCCCGGTGACCCTGCCTTGGTTCATTTTTCTAGGGAACTTCCTCCGGACCTTCATGCCCTTGTTATAGTCCAACCAGTCTCAAGACCTGTCTGGGCGGTATGGACGAATTGTGCGTGTTGGCTATTGTATTGCTGTTGGGCCACCTGTAGGGACATTACGCAGGGCTACAGGGTCTGGGCCGGAAACATCCTGCAGTAGCCGGCAAGATCCATACATTTGGTGAATATCGACTCCTGGCCCTCGTATACATCCTCCCCTAGTCGGCGTGCTTCGCCTACCAGTTCTACCTTTTCGGCATCTTTGTGACAAATTCCTTGATCTCAACAACGTGGACCTTTGGTCAAATCATTGCGGCTACCATCTGGGTTCCTTCGGTTGTCGAGTATGCTTATATCGAACGCAGTAAGTCCACACACACCGTCTCATCGATCACATGCCTCGCTCATTAGCGGAACTGGACGGGATCGGGACCGCGTCCAAGTATCGATATCCTTCTCCACTACAGGTGATGAGGGTAATCGTGGGGCAATCAATCACAATGGCCCACCTGCATCCGCCTGAGCCACCAGGCGCCCGTGACAATGCCTCTGCGTCGCAAGCAGATCGTCGGTCTCTGCTTCATTCCAAGAGCGTCCCACATGACCAGAGATTGGAGGGGACCGAAGGTGCGGCTTAGATCCATTCATTAGGGAGATTTCCGTTTAGCAGGATTTTACACAACACTAATTTCTAGGTTTTGCGATTTGAACTCAATATTAAGAGTAATAAATTTAGGCTGGCATTACGCGTATACCCCCGGTCCATTAGGCGTATACCCTCATGTCTGTTAGGCGTATACTCTCTTTAATTCGATTAGCGATTATTAAAAAACTATATAAATCAGATATAAATTTCGCATAAAGATAATCGCGGAAATTTTCGATGATAGCAATGCAATAATAAAATAAATCTTTTCAAATCTTTTAAAAAAAAAGTCATTAAACAATTTCACATCGTGAAATAGCAAAATCTTTGAATTTTCTTATTACGTTTAATATCAACATTTTATAACTTAGCTTCGAATTTTTTAAAAACGATTTTCGATATAAAATAAATAAATCTTTATTAACTTTATATCTTCAAGTTTTTATTTATACATTTTTTATTTTTTAATAACATCGTCGTTAAAGATTTCTTTTATTTTAATAATCTATATAATCGCTCGCAATAATTTTTTATAATTTAAGTAAACGCGCGTATAAATAATTAATTAATTAACATTTCTTTTTTAATTCGTTAAATAATATAAATAAAATAAATAAAATAACTTAATTATTATATTATATAAATATATTAAATAAAATAATTAAGTGAAAAGAAAATATATATATATATTAAAAGATTTTTAAATAATTGTAAACATTTTTATTAAAACACGTTAAATTCAATTAAAAAATGTAAAATACGCTCGTAAAAAGAAAAAAAAAAAGAAAAAAAAAGTGATATTATAAAAAAGACGCGCGCTCGTTAAAAATTTAAGTTTATTTAAAATTAACATAAATATTTAAATTGATATAAATTATAAATATAATATAAATATATAAATATAAATTGAAAAAATATTATAAAAGTTATTAATTTAAAAATTTGATTTATTTAAATTTCAATTAATTTAAAATAGTATATAATAATATTAAAATATTGAATTAATTAGTTAATTAAAAGTAATGCGTTTGTTCGTTTAATCTCTCTTTTTTTTCGCACGATTATAACGAATTCACGTTTTTTAACGATTTTTTTTTTTTCAAACAGTATATATGCTCTCTTTATTTCTTTGATCCGACTACCCCGACTCTATGCAGGCCTACGAAACTCACACACACAGCCGTAATGCATAATCCAGAGAAGAACCAATACGCCGCCCGATACCCCGCCATCAATGCATCCGACCTTCCATCGACTCCTCCTCCCTTATACGCCCTACCTGTAACCGTCTCTGCGATTAAGATCGCCATTGTCATTCCGATCGCATTGCCCAGCTGTGCGATTGTATTGAAAACTCCGCCCGCCAAAGCTTGCGTCTCTGTTGGAAATGAAGCCGTGATCAGCAGGTTTGAGATTGTGAACGAGGCGTCCGCCCCCATTGGGTTTAGGAATATAGCTGGGAACGCCGCCTCCCAGTAGATCCAGCGCCGATTTACGAGCGCCATCAAAATCGGCGCTGTGCAGCTTATCAGCGTTGCACTCGCGATGATCAAATCCGCGCGTACTCGGTGCACGATGAATCCCATTACGACGCTGGCGATGATTCCTGAGACGGGTCCTGGGATGAAGCGCAGGGCCGCTTGGAGGGCGGACAGACCTTGCACTTGCTGAAAGAAGAGGTTTGTTATTTGTTCGAAGGCGTTGAAGGAGCCCCAGATCAGAAATACGTTCATGCAGATGCATGTGAAGATGCGGTTGCGCCAGAGGCTGTTAGGGATCAGAGCTGGGCGCCCGAGCCGCTCCTGACGGTTGACCCATAGTACGAAGGTCGGAATCAGGAGGAGCCCGAGGGCAAGGAGGAGAATGGTAACAGGGCGTTTAATGGCAAGAGTTGTGCCCGTAAGTGACCTGTGCATTATTAGCGAGCCAGAGCAATCGAATTTGGGGGCAGGGCCGCCGAGGGGGGAAATTCACGCGAGGACATAGGACAGCATTGCAAGCAATGTGCTCGCAATCACAACCCCGATCCAGTCAACCTGGGTCCCCAGCCGTCGACACGTGTCTCGTTGATTCGGCTGCAGCGTTCTTGGAAGCTGCCAGGCCGCCAATCCAAGCACAAGAAAGTTCACCATCGCCACAATGTAAAAACCCCAGCGCCACCCTATTGTCCCCGCCAATAGCCCTCCCAGCAATAATCCCGCACCGAATCCGGTAGGATTACCGCCTCCCATCGATGCAAACGCAAAGGTTCGTTTTCGGCCCGGCGCGAATGTGTGATTGATGGTGCTGACGGCTGAGGGGAGGCAGAATGATGATGATATTCCCGTAAAAGCGCGAAAAATATTCAGCTGCGTGCCGGTACGGGAGAGACCGCACGCGAGGGATGAGAGACCTTGTAGGAGGCAGCCGAGGAGATAGAGCCGTCTACTGCCGAAGATGTCCGCAAGGGAGCCTAAGAGAAGGAGGGTGCAGCCGCATGTGAGGGATTGGATGGATTGTGGCCTAGGGATCGCAGTCAGTGTTGACGCAATACCAGCCATCTGGGGAGGCGACACTCATTTATAGTTTCCTTGGGTACGTCACTCATGAAGTTCAGACGGAGTGAAGTACGCACCATAGAATCAGACTTGACTTAAGGTGCAAGTCCCGCGCGATAATGGGGATCCCAACAGTGACCAGCCCGTTGAGGAAACAGCTGATTGCGGTCACGACGGTCACACTCGAGATGATAATGATGGTCTGCCCCTGACTGACTGCTTCATACTGTTGAGAACTGTTGCCATGCTCATCAATTTCAACATCTCCCAGGGCGAGATTGTCTGACGTTGGAAGTGCTGGGATGGGCACCAAAGAGGAAGCCTCCGCCTTCGCCTGCTGAGCCATTCATATAATGTGGTATATATATAAAGGCTTTAAAATGATAGGACTTTTTTAGAAAATGCGCTGGTAAGGCAGACCTCTGCGGGGCTGGGAGGATATAAGAGCAATCGCGACCACGTCTAGGAGATTGACGGGCAGGCACCATTATGTAATCACTTATTATTCTATTAAGTTTCGTTGAAGCTATGGGATTTCTTGTTTTCGGGTCAAGTGAGAAGCAGAGCAGGTATTTCGATTATTCTAAAACGCTAAGCCTGTAGCTAAAGGAGCATTCTGTCTACACCGTCTCGTAATGATGCACTTCATCAGGTGAAACTCATACTCGTCCTTGAGGACGCAATGGGTCCGCTCCAAGTCCTCAAGTTCTTTCCACTCGTCTGCAGTGGTAGAATAAACAGCAGCATAGAGCCGAAACAGATTGCCGCTTCGATCCCAAAACACACATTTGCCCCCGAAACCTCAACCCACTTCGCTTGAAAGTACGTAACCACCCCACCTCCGATTGCTCTTGCCACATTCAGCCACGCAGCTACCTCACCAGCACCTTCGAGATACGAATCTAACAAGTAGGCATTCAGTCCCACTGTCGTGATCATCAACCCAAAGACGTAGAGGCCCCAGGCAAGGGCCGCAACCATGTAATGATAATTCTGCTGATAGCAGAAGCCGAAGAGAACCAGGCCGACCACACTGCAGGGAATAGCCAGCCAGAGAACAATGAGACGCGCTTCCGGTTCGAAGCCACGGTGGTGTTGAATGTAAATATTTGCAATGAAATTGTGCAGCCAATGCCCAATGACTTCGCCGAGGATCACAGCCACCATGGGCGTGAAGTAGAAAAATCCTGGTTGTACGTCAGCTTGTATCGTATTGGAAGGCGAGCTGATTCTTACCGATGTTGGTGGGACCGAAGTCGTATTTTGTGGTCAAGTACTCGGCAAGGGTATTGTTGATACCGACGTTCCACGCGAAGATCACAGTGTAGTACAGTGTGCAAGACAACACGGGTATCTTTAATATAGCTTTGAGAGGAACCATCAGCGCTTGGGAGAATTTGGCTCGCTGTCGGCGTGATTCCCACTGCTCAGTACCGACGACCCGCATCCATCGAGCTTTCCGCATAGGTTGATGCTCAGCGCCAGCTCACGGTCGCGGTCATAAATGCTGCCAGCTGGGGCCCGAGGAAGGGCGCCAGCACGAAAAAGGAGGACCAGAGATTTATTTTCTGGCTGCAGTGCTGGTCAGTAGAGCAGCATGGTTAGTGGATAGAATTAGGACTCACGCGTGCTGATGCAGGAAGAACATGTCTTGTATATATATCAGACCGCTCTACCAGGTCAAGTCAGCTCCCAATCTCGTCGTGAAGATCGTTGAGTTGCCATTACCACCAGTGCAACCGCGTCAAACAAGGAATTCATGATCCGCGCCCCCAAGAACGATTCAAAAGTCGGCGCGCCTGCGCACCAGGCGGCGGTCGCGAAAGAGATCACCATCAGCCAGAAAAGCACCGGTAAACGCCCGAAAAAGGTCGACAGCGTGGCAGCAATGAGTCCCCCGCCGGCGAGACTTAACGTCGCGCCTACGAGAGATTGACTGACCGTTTCTACGGATGTGTGCCAGTAGCTGTTTAATTTGCTGGCTCAGCTTCTCACTGTTCCATGGTGTATTTATCGTAGTGTCCTGCTTCGAAAGAGGGGAAAAGGACACTCACTTGGATTGTGGGATTTGCGTTGATGCTCCCGAGGCAGCGCCATAGTCCGGCAGAAATGCCGTCGCGGACAATATGAACAGAGTGATGTGTTTCTTCGACCAGCTCCAGTTGAGTGGATCCAGCTGGCTGTCGCTGGGCTCGGGGATGAGGACCAGTTCACCCCCAGCGGGTGCCGCCGCTAAACTGGCATGCTCTCTGGGCGTGTCGGATTCGCCTTCATCTTTGAGGTCTGCCTGACCCGACTCAAGGTTTTTCGAATAATCCGCTTCCATCTCTTCTGTTGACATAGATACAAGTAGATTTTCACCTAATCTGAAAGTCAGCTGAACAGGTAGGAGAGTAATCGAAAGCGTAAGAACAAGCCCCACCAAGCGGTTTTATTTCCTGCTCCAGTAATTTTGCTACCTGAGCTGAATTCTCTAGTGTCATGAATTCGGACGCAATTTTGATACTAGAGCGCCATGTATCCTCATCCGGTGCTGCCTGATCAGCCAATGCAACGGAGCAGCAAATTGATGCTGCGCAATTGGTTGGAGAGAACCCTACGCACGGCCGGCGGGAAGCACGATCCGCGTGCGCATACGTATCTCTTACACTAGCAGTTGAGATCGTGGTGGTTGCATGACCGCATATGCGTTATTTGAAGTAGGGCCGTGGCTTTCGGAGACTTTTTTTTTGAAATTCATTACGTTTCGTATTAGACGCTAGTAACTATCTTTACGTTGTACCGGTCTGCACTTTGGAGGTAGGTCAGGACTAGGATCTCAAGCAGGCGTGGTCTATCTTAAATTTCGGTATATCTCTAATATCACGTCTTCATACTACACAACGCAGGATTCAGTCTCCGTCGTAACATCTTCCTCCATCATAGAATCGTCGTTTCCCCTCATATCAGAGAATGGGGAGGGAGGAGAGCAATAGCCAGAGCCTAGATTCATGGCCTTAAGCACCGCGATGCATTTGCTCTTGTCACAAAATCAACTCACCGCAAAAACTCGCGAGATTCGGGAAGACCGGCAGAGCGTAGCCAATCGCAAGCCTCTGTTACTGATCGCCACCTAGGTCATCTCCGTTTGTGACATGCGAATAGTGGAGAAATTGGCTTCATAGAGACCTCCGTTTCTTCTCCACGTAAGTGCATAAAATAGAGCTTTTTAAGGGACGGAACTCGGCCACTAGGCGCATAGCTAACCGCCCTCGATCCTCGGTATGATGCCTGGTTTCCGTGATAGCGCCCGCACAGTCGACAATCAATCAACGCTAATGCGTGTCAGCTTATTCGGTTTCAGGGTGCGAATCGATATGCGTGCCCTTCTTGTTATCATTTATTGGAATTCGCAGACATGCAAGTCATTCATGCACCTCGTCGTCATGTGAGCCGATCAATTCCTCTAAGGCTGCAGAAAACGGCTCCGAATACTTTAATTGTAAAGGATGCGTGTGAGAATCTCAAGCTGTGCCTTCAAGCAATTCGCACGAGCATTTCCATTGTTGAGCGTGTTTGAGGGATTTCTTTGTTTCGAGGCAAACCTGCAGAAAACGTGAGTCGATAACTGATGCCCACTTCTGCAACCATATATTTTCAAAATATGTCCACACGTTGTCAGAAAAGTTACCCCTCCTTTTGGCAAACGAAATTTGGCCTGAAATCAGCACTAGTGTAATCTCGGAATAATGTAAAATAAATGTACGGTACGGTCCCGTTCTGTAACCATGAAATTTTGAAATACATGACTATATCACCCATGGATGTCGAATATTCTTGTGTGCTTAGCGCCCAGTTGGCTGAAAACAAGCCTCGAGGGTCGATTTAATATATTTTAAACTGCAATGCAACTTTGTAGGCGAAAATACGCGAAAATAGGGTTCCAGAATGGAACCGTATGTATACAAGACGCTAACTTGCAAGTATGTGGACATATATTAAAACATGTGGTTGGAGAACTAGGCCTAACATTAAATGTGTGGGAGGCATTTTTTTGATGTGCCTGAAGGCAAGGCTGCAAAGATACGCATTCGACTGCTTCAATGGTCAAGGGTATGCAGGGTCTTCATGTTTGGGCGGCTGAGCCAAGTCGCGGACACTGACCCAATATGAGGGGCGCCAATGATATGGAGAACCAAGCAGGCAATCCGAGCCCTTTTTTATCACGCACCCTCGTCCCCAAAGTCTTACATACTGATCATTCAAGGTCCCGTGACGGAGCAATGTCCAAATACGTGTGGGCCCATAGACGTACGTCTAGATGTCTAGCAGGCATCATTGCTATCGGATCAGCCCATTCCACGGCGTAGGAGGATTCAGGTGAGGTGAGCCGTAGTGAGGTCGTCATTTGCATACATTCTGCCTCTCTCTCAAATATTAAGCCAGTATTTCTCAATAAGAACGGCTCTAGTTTTCGAGACAATTTTTTTCTTAACATTTGCGACGCTGAGATCAATCAACTTGAAATGCCGTCCGATGGCGGCCCTGCTATCTTGGCGGCCTACTGGACCCCTTTCACGATTGCGTTCCTTACGTTTTGCGCTCGCATGATTTCCCGCATCAAGTTCGTGAAGTATGTAGGCGCCGATGATTGGGCCATGGTACTCACGATGGTCAGTACACCTCGGCTTTTGCCATACAGAAACAACGCTCACAACAGTATCTACTCAGTTCACCGCAACCGTCTCATCTGTATTGATGACGGTTGCCGTACACGAAGGACTCGGCCAGCATGTATGGAAGCTTGAACCGGAGCAGTCATTGAACGCCGTGACATATAGTTGGATCGCACAGGCCTTTTCCATCTTCACCTTTGCCATCAGCAAGATATCCGTCTCACTCTTTCTGCTGTTGCGGGTCGTCGGCGCGGCGAGGTTACTTTGGCACAAAGCTTTCTTGTATTCCGTCATGATCAGTCTGCTCCTCGTCAACACCGTCGTCGTGATCCTTGTCTTCACCCAGTGCAGGCCTGTTCAGAGGCTCTTCGATCCGGCTTCTCCGGGTCATTGCTGGAACCCGCAGATCACGACCGTTTACGCACAGTTTGGTGGAGGTATGTACATAACATCATTCTCGGGAGGTCGAACAGATTCCTGTCCGACTGACGGGTTTTCGCAGCGTTCTCTGCCATGACTGATTTGGGTCGTGTCTTCTTCGCGGTCTGGATCGTTGGCAACCTGCACATGGGGTGGAAGGTCAAAGTTCGTCTTTGCTGTGTGCTCAGCCTAGGGATCTTGTATGATGTTCTCCTCGGTCTTCGAGATGGCATTTTACTGACTTGCTACAGCGCTGCAGGCTGCGCGGTCGCGAAGACCTACTATCTATCGGAGCACGACAATGAAGCAATCAACGATCTCACCTGTACGTGCCTCTGTTTCCACTTGAGTTCCTCTATGCTCGTTCACCATTACCAATTAACGTTGGACCTAGATGGTCAAACAAACTTGTTGATCTGGACCGCGTAAGTCTCCGCTCACAACACGCAACCAATCCAGAATGCGTCACTAACTCCTACAGGATCGAGCAATATGTGATTATCATCGGCGCCAACGTACCGTGCGTGCAGCCACTGGTCGTTTCGCTCTTCCACAAGGTCAAATCGACGTACTCCCACGACAGGAATACCCACTATCCCCTGGACGACATGAGCGTGCATCATTCGCAATCCCCCGACGGCTCCTCAAATGCCATTCTCGGTCATCACGTTGGAGGAGGCTATGAAGGAGACTCCATTGTCAGCGATCAAGGTGCCATCAAGAATCATCCAGTCTTTCTAGACTCGGGACCGGGCATTTTAAAGAGGGTTGATGTGGATGTCCAATTTGGAGGTGGCTCTCCAGGGCTGAGAAACACATCCAGAATAGTTTAAGGAATTTCTCAATGCTTGTCAGGCGTTCTAAAATAGCTGAAGATGGTTCTCTAATACAATAGTCATGGTCACCATACTGTGCGTCCGACGATTTACTACTTCATACCCCAAACCAGGCGTTTATTACAGATTAATGTCCCAAATTACTGAATCATATCTCTTCATCAAGAAAAAGGGGTATGATTCGGTAATTTGTCATTGTAGTGTAGAGTGTAGAGTATGCAAGGCAATGTAAAGTATGCCAGGCATGAGTGTGATAGCCATGGATATGGTCGCATGGGTATGGTCGTATCGGTATGATAACCATGGCCAGGCATGGGTGTGATAACTATAACCATGGATGTGGGCGCATGGGTATGATAACCACGGCCATGCATTGATAATCATTTTGAGAGACCAAACTTGAACCGTAATTCAGATATAAAAATGGTGCGCGAGAGGTTATTCAGATCCTGTGACCTGATAAGTAAAATATCACATAACAAAAAAAAACCCCTTAACTTCAAAGTGCGTTATACGCGTATATTTATATTTTAAAATATATATACGCAAATAAACAAACCAATAATTAAATATATAATTAAATATAAAATTATAATATTTTCTTTATTATTATATATAGATAATAATTATAATAATTATTATAAAAAAATCTCTTTATCGCTATAATTAAAAAATTACGATAATTATTATTATAAATATAAAAGTATATTTATCGTTGTAAATAATAATTATAATTATAATTATCGTAAATTAAATAAAAACTATTATTGTAAACAGAATTTAAAAATAAATTTTCATTTTATTAAAGAATATTTTTTAATAAAATATTAATTGCGAGCGAAGATATTTTTTTACTTTTACAATATCATAAATTATAACGCGATTTTTTTTCTTTATAATTTATATCTTTTATTTAAACTCTCGAAAATAGATTTTCAAATAGTTAATAATAAATTATTATATTTCTATTTTATTATCGAATCATATATTTACATTTGATAAATTATTAAATTATATTCCTTTTTTTGATGAAGGGCTATGAAAAAGTAGTTTGGGGTATGACTTTATAATAAACGCATGTTTTTGGGATGTGAGGTAGTAATTTGCCCCTGTGGGTCCGACGGCTGATCGCCTGCCGTTTTGTATGGGAAACATCGATATCCTGGTAGGGACTCTCTGCATTGCATTCTGAAGAGCACTTTCCCATCAATACGAATAATCGAACCCTTTACTTAGCGCTTATCTATCCATCATCACATCCTCCCTTTCCCCCCCCCCCGGAAAAGCGAAGCGGCCCCTCGAAAAGGGAGAGAGCAAGAGAGGATTCCACGTACTCACGAGTGACGCACCCTACAGACATCGAGATACATGGGCATTTGGAGCGCACGAAACTACGCTCAGCCCCAACAAGCCGAACTCTTTGGAGATGGTACCCTAAATTTATACTGCAGAGATTCTCGGACGTTGAAGACTAACCCTGTTTGAGGATCGGTGGAGGAGGGTGCGTACAGGTATTATGTTCGTTATTCAGTCAATAAAAATTGATGAGAAGTAAACAGCGATAGAATAATCATATCAGAATCATTATCTATCATTCACCTAGTGTCTCGTGTCTTTGATTTCGTTGTACGTGTTTTTTTGAACATTCATTGCAACGCAAACCCCCAGGATTTTTAATTTTCTGTGCTCAAGATAACTGGAACCTATTGTACCAGGAGATGGGGTCTATGAGTTACCTGAGCTAGCCTCGCCTCTGTTCGAACGGTACCATGAAGCCAGCGAAGTATCTGTTGACCATATCTAGATCGGTCAACTCGGCGATCGTTCCCACATAACCATCCGGCCTGATCACTACCAAGCTTCCTTGATTTTTATCAATCCCACATTCCTGATACGCCTCCCCATGATTACCATGGATGTCCCGGTCGTCCGCATAGACCTTCCAATAATCCCACCCAAGCTTTTCGTTCCACGGATGCAAAATTGCCGGCAGTTCCTGCAGCTCGACCTCTGATCGCGCCGACGCGTGGATTGTGATGATTTCGATCCTGGAATCGATTCCTGCCGACGCAGATCTATATGCGTGTACGAACGAGTGTGCGGATGAAAGCCCTGCTGCCAATTCTTGCAGTCGCGCTGCTTGAGACGCAAGAGCTATGTCACCCGCGAAAACTAGCACTCTGAAGCGCCCGTCGCTTTTCAAAATTTTGTGGATCTGGGAGGGTACTGCGTCTGCTTGATTTAGGACCTGGAAATCGGGCAGCCGCATCCCTGGTATCAACCCATTCGCTTTCTGCAGCGCCGTGGAGCTTGTAGAGTCAACGACGAGTGTGCTGGGAGGATATTTGATTAGAAGGCTGGTTGTGTAGGTCATGTTTCGCATGTACATGGCTTGAAATTTGGTCATCCCGTTCGCACACACGTTGCTACCGGGAATCATGGCTTGCTTGGCCCATGACTGCGCGTAACTCATGTCGAAGGATATTAATTCTTCGGCGACGGGTCGTCGCTCGCTTTCGTAGGTTGAGAGAATCTTGGGATGAACTGTTTGTTGCAGTGTAGCGAGAAGCTTCCATCCGAGGTTATAGGCTGGAAAGGTATGGTCAGCATTGAGGGGCTTTGTGTTTATCGGGCTGTGAACAAACCGTCCTGTATGCCAGTGTTCATGCCTTGACCGGCTTTGGGGGAATGCGTGTCTGGAGTGAGGTATTTGTAAGTCGCTCTAGGAAGAATAAAAAAAGACTGTACATGGATATTCTGCGGCTTCTGAAGGGTCGGAGAATAACTTACGGACAGCGTCGCCGGCTAGGAAGAGCCAGTCGTGTATCGAGTATTTTTTGGACACTCTTTGGCCCACTTGGTACACAGACCACCAGTCGCAGTGATCATAAGTCAGTTCGTAAGGCGAAAGCACTCTCTGAGCTGCCTTCAGAAGCGCATCGACAGAATACGCGGATTTGATGGCGGCGCGGTCCTGGTCGGCATTGGCGTGGAGAAGCTGCACGTAAAAGCGGACGAGCCTGTTCTCGCGTGGAATAAGCATCATATTGCCATGTCGCACAGATCGAATGACGCAATTCTTGCGGATGTCGGGAAAATCGGTCTTAGGAATGATATCCAGAACCCCTGGACCCGTTCAGTCAGTCTTCTGCATCCATTCGAAACCCTCGCCGGTCATCTCACCCCAGAGCGAATCTGTCTGATCCCCATCAAAGGGAATGGCAAATCGCTTCCTCATCCAGCTGTGCGCCCCGTCGCAGGCCACAACGTACTTTGCGCGCACAGCTTCCCTGATACCAGCCGCTGGATCTGATTTCAGTTCGTTGGGCTTTCCTGAGCCTCGCAAAGGTATGGTCGGGCTGTCATGAACGGAATCGAGCATGACGATGAAAGGGTACTCCTTATGATCACTCAGGGCTGTCTCATTGATGTATATGTCACTTGGCACCTTGCCGTAGTCAACTTCGAGGTTTCGGACTCCTTGAATGTTCTCTAGAAGGAGTTGCTCTACCTTGCCTGTAAGAAGCAACTAGATCAGCTTCGGTAGTTCCAATTAATGGGAGGAGGTGGAGATTCCTCACCTTGGTTTAGAGAGACCTCTCTGATTACCTTCAACCCTGGAACAATATCAGGCATGATACTCGAACGACTAATCACGCCGCTCTCATCCGGATCCCAGAATGCAATTTCATTGACCTGGCAGGCCCCTGCATCCACGAGATTGGATATACCCAAAGAGTCGAAGATTTGCATTGTCAGGCATTTTAAGCCATCAGCTTGGCCTGTGAGCACGATGGCGTTTTTCTTCTCTACTATCCTATACTTGACCGTGCTTTGATTAAAGCAGTTCGCTAGCATAAGTCTGTAATTTTTCAGCAAATCGGCCTGCCAATACTCGAGCAGCTTCTAATACCCTGTTGGCCCTGAGCCAATGATCAGAACGTCGACATCGTCAGGTAAGAGCATCGTGGGAGTCTTTGAGACACTTTCTGCCTTTAAGCACTTCAACTTTTACGGCGGATGGTCACGTCAATATAAACAGCTTCCTGCCCCTCTGTCGGCCAGTGGAGGGTTCCACACACAACATGTCTGATAGGTATTGGTCCCCAGTAGGTCCATTCTCAGCTCATCCCAACGGACAATTCCATGCCTGATTGTCTAGTCAGCCGCTCTGCGCTACTACGATGGCGCATCCAGGGCGGTGTGGAGAGCCTAAAGTGGTTGGTCCACAAGACGGCAGCCTGCGCGCAAGGAATTCTGGAATTGCAGTAAGGTAAAGTAGGCAACGGCTTTCGCTTTTGCGGCCGCAAGAGCTGAGTTCGCTCCGATGCAGGGTCAGATAATTTGTAGTGGGGCCGAATGCCGCCGGTACGGTCAGAGAAAAAGGCTGTTAAAGCTTAAAATGATTTTCAAATGGGTCGTGGGTTCTGAAAGAAAAATCGATCGTTTAAGATACAGAGAATAATACCGTTTAATTCTAAGAGGGCCGAGACTTGGATGGGAATCAATAAATCAACGAACAAACCCTACATCACTTTGGAAAGGCCCTTTCAATGAGATATTTGAGTCATTGTATCATCGTCTTTGCAAAGATACGGTCTCCAAAATGGAACCCAGTCCAGATTTGATCCAGCATCTCCTAGGTAGGATCAGCTCTATAGTACGAACTCATGGAATAGATTGCATACCAGCCGAGACCCGTCAGAACATCATGCAGGTTTCTCGGGATTTGATTGTTGCTGTTCAGGACCCTCATGAGACGGCATTCGACCTTACCATGTCTTCATGTACACAAGCATCCATCCAGATCGCGGCACGCATGGGCATTTTCAAAGCATACGGGGAGATCGATACGCCTATTATGACAGCTCAGCAGCTGGAGGAGATCACTGGTTCGAGTGCGCATCTGATAAACCGAGTCATGAGAGTACTAGTCGCTAATAACGTCTTCTCGGAGCCAACGGCCGGGTGCTACGCTCGGACAGTGCTAACTCAATGCTTTGTGAAGCCTCCATTCAGCACCTTCATGTTAGGAACAGCCTCACGCGTGTGGGAGGACATGAAGATCTTGCCAGACTACCTCGCAAGCCTCAACTTTCGTGACCCTGCGGATGACAATATGAACGTTTCGCTCTCTCAATACCAGAACAACACTACACTCGATTACTGGGAATGGCTGGAGAGCAACCCGGCAAAAATGGATGCGTACAACAATACCATGGAGCGCTCGATCGAAGTGGCACGGAGCTTTGGCAACGGGGGCTTTGCATCCATGTACCCATTCGCAGAAGAGCTTGATCAGGATGTGGCCCCGGAGGATGTGGTCATTGTTGACGTCGGAGGTGGTCGTGGTCAAGCATTGGAAGACATCCGTACGCATGCGCCTATTCTCAAAGGCCGCATGGTGTTGGAAGATCGGGCTGAAACACTGAAGGACCACATCTGCGGCGTCGACGTTGAGTGCCTCTCACACAACTTTTTCGAGCCACAACCCATCAAAGGAGCTCTTGCTTACATGTTCCGACACGTCCTCCATGATTGGTCTGACGATCAGGCGCGCGAAATCTTACGTCAGACTGTTCCTGCACTTGTGAAGGGACGATCCCGGATACTGATTGCTGAGAGGGTACTGCCGAACCTTGGGTGCTCTCGGCTGGATGCAACTTGGGACCTGATCATGATGCGTCATTCGGGAAAGGAGCGCACCGAATCGCAGTGGCATGGACTGCTAGGCTCGGTGGGGTTGCGGGTCAGGAAAATTTGGCCCTTTCAGGGTGAGGAGAGGATTATCGAGGTGGTGTTGGAATAGAATACAAATGTTTCCAATGGGTCCCTCACTACCGAAGCCTAGATACAATTCAAAGATACAAGAAAATGCTAGTAGGGCGGTTTCGCCGCCCAAAGGCCGTGAACTGTTACGAGCGTACCCTACTCAGCCCTACCGCCTACTCAGCCCTACCGGCCCTAGCGTGGTCC
>WOGZ01000525.1:0-17406 GCA_009733775.1 Alectoria sarmentosa
ATTTATTATAATTATTTTCAATTTTATAAAAACGTTAATAAAACATTTTTATAAACTTTATCGTCGATTTATTATTATTAAAAAATTATAACGTTATATAAATCGTAATTGATCGTTTAATTAAAAAACGTCATTACGTATCATGCACGGCGAAAAATGATGAAACATTTATTAAAAACATTATTGAAATGCTTATTAACGAAATCTTTCGTATATACGAATTATCAACATCAATAATGTTCGATCGAGATTCACAATTTGTTATTATAATATGAAAATCTTTTTATAAAAGACTCGATATTTAAATTAAGTTATTTACGATTTTTTATTTTAAAATAAATAAATAAACGAAATGAAGCAATTAGGATTTAAAACGTTATTTATATATTTATTATAATTATATATAAAACGATTAAATTAAATAAATATTTATAATCGAATTTGCGAATAATAATAATGTTTTAATCTTTATTAATATGTCGCTCTTTTATATAAATAAAGATTTTCATTTTTATATAAACTTTAATTTTAATATTATTAATTACGTTATTATTCGAAAACGTTTTAATATTATAAAAGTAAAAAATATTATCGATTATATATAAAACGTTTTCGTTTATATACGCGATAATTTAAATAAAGCATAATTTGCGATAATCGAACAAATTAATCGTTATAAAAAAAATATAACGTTTAAAAAAGACGATCTCGTTTTTTTTAACAATAAAAACATCGTTATTGATAAATCATTTAAAAAATTGAATAACAAAATATTCGATTTATTCAAAGTCATATTCATTATCAATTCTTTTTATAAATTGAAATTACTTAAAATTATAAAAATTTATAACGTCTTTCATTTTAAATTTTTAAATTTCGTCATTATCAATTCATTATTTAATCAAAAAAACTCTTTTTTTAAAATTATCATCATTAAAAATAAAAAAAAATGAATAATTGAAGATATATTAAATTCAAAAAAATTATGAAATTATTTTAAATATAAGATTAAATGAGAGAACGTCGATAAAGATCTTAATTAATATAATATTAACGAAAATGAATTCGATAATGCAAAAAACGTAATAAAAAACTTTTATAAAAGATATTTAAATAAATCAAGATAAAAAAATTAAACATTACTCGATTAAATTAATGATTGATTTATAAAAAGATCTCATTATTCACTTTTTCACTTTTTTTTTTCTTTTTTATAATCGTCATTATCATAATGAGCGACGGCGATTATATGCAATTTTCGATTATTGTGCGTGCGTCTTCACATCATTTTTTCAACGACAAAATCAATCGATATCGACGATGACGTGTTAATGCAAGACTCAAACGAACACGCGATCTTCATTATTCACATTATAAACATTTTTCGAAGCCTTTTAACGTTATTTTAAAATCTCATTATCGTTATTATTAACTTTATTCAATATCACATATATAATAATTTACGAAAAAAAATTACTCAAAGCATCATTAAAATATATATAAATTTCAAATAAAATTTAACGCCTGCGACTCGATTCGATTCGAAAAATTTTATTCAATTATATCGTTTAATTTCTGCGATCCTTTTTTCGCTCGAAATATGAAATATTAAATGATATTAAACACTCAAATGCTTCGACGATGATTATAACATTAATTCTTTATTAAATCACGTCATTTTTAAACGTTTAAAACGACAAAATATCATAATATCGACGATGTTATAAACGAATTTCTCACAATATGTTATTGTCGTTATTGTCATCAATTTTCTTCAATTGAGAATGATTATTAATTAAATGTTTCGAAGACATAAAACAAATCATAAACATATTTCTTCGATTTTTATAACGTTAAGATATCGCTTTTTAAGAAAAAAAAATAATGTTATAAGCGTATCTTATATTCTTAATAAAATTAACTTTTTTTTAACATCACATTTCTTTAACATTACTCGATTGGGCTTAGCGTGATTTGATAGAGGCATTTGTTTTCATATAAATGTCTTCTTTTTATGTATATACTTTCTTCTCACTTAATTGTCTTATTCAATACACTCATATAACATAACTTTATATTAATTCTGACACGTATAACGTTAATAAAATCGTTTTATTTTAAATTATTTTTGTAAATGTGTTTTTATATAATATTTAATATAAAACGTTTTTATTATATAAATATTTTTTAATAATATTCGATAATATTTAACGTATTTTAATTAAAATACTTTTACTTACTTAAAAAAAACTTACAGTCTTTTTTTTTTCAAAAATTAATAATTATATATAATTTATATATATAAAACAACTTTTAGTTCATATTTGCAATAATTTATATCTTTAATATTATTAATAAAATTTACTTTTTGTCTTTATTATAAATAAATACTAAAATAATATTCAATTTTATGAAAAACTATTTAAAATATTAATCGATAATATTTAATTATATATCAAAGATTGCTTTTTAATATATATTTAAATCATGAAAATCGTATATTATAAACTAATTAAATATAAATCAATCATTATTTTGTAGCATTTTTTATTTCACTACTCAAGCTTTCTACTCAATAACATCTTCCATGCCCGACAAAAAAAAACGTTCCCCTTACGACCCACCACCCATCTCAACCAACCCAACCGGACTTTTTCGACCGCTCGATCGCAGCCTCGGTCGCTTCATCCATGTCCTCCTCCGGCAGGCCGAGCAAGCCATTCAGCGTGCCCTTGCTGTGCTCAAAGTCACCGCAACCGTCGGGATAGAAGACGCGGGTAAACATCACCTTGGCAAAACCAATGCGCTTGCCTTCCTGCATCTCCTTTATACCACTGGCGTACCGCTCCGCGGTGAGCTCTTTGGTGATGGTCCAGTCGTCTTTTTTGGTACCGGTTACCCGGAGGGCGGAGTCCAACATTTCTTTTTGGCTGACGGTGAAGGATTTCACGTAGACGACTTTGTTCTGGAAGTTCGAAAGGCAGGAGGCTTCTTTGTTCGAGCCTTCTTCGGGTTTGATGGGCAGGCTGAGGAGAGCGGCGACGGCGCGACCGACCTGGTGGCAAAATGTTCAGTTCGCTTTGTTCAGGAAATGTTGTTTTGATGAACCATTTGTAGGCGTTTTTACCTGTGGCAAGGTTGAGGTGGAGATCTTGGTTTCACCCTCATCGAAGAAAGTGACGGTGCGCTTGGCAAAGTCGATGCCGCTGCCCGCAGGAATAGACAGGATCCACTCGTACCAGAAGCCGGTGGATACGGCGATGTAAGAACTCTTGCCGAGATCGGCGATGGCCTTGCGAGTGGCCACTGCAAGCACAATAGTTTTATTGGTCAACCGGGGCGTGTGTCTCATATGGTTGCATATACGATGGGATTTGCTACTCACCCTTTGGCTGGAACAGAAAGACGTCTTTGACCAGCGCTTCGTTGGCGGTGTCGGGGGACCATTCGTTCGGCAGGATCCATGCCACGCCTGCCTCACCGGCCGCGTTGATGAGCTGCATTTCGGTCTCCTTTGGAGTGTGACCGCTCAGTGTGATGACCAGCGCATCTTGGCCTCGGAGTGCCTCGACGACTGTCTCCGGCTTGTTGTAATCGACCTTTTTGGATATCACGCCTGCTGGAAGTTTGTTCTGGCTATCGACCCGCGTGATTGCCGTAACGGTGTGCTTGCCCGTCTTGAGCAGGGCTTCGGTCATGGAGCTGCCGCTGTTGCCACCAGCCTAGCTTTTTGTCAGTTGATGATTTGCAGGCGAAGCAGTAGTAAGGAACATGTTATCACGCACGCCGACGATGGCAACCTTGGTGATGTGGTTGGAGGTTGCCATTGGAGAAGACTGTTCAAGATTGCGGTTATGTGGTTTGAAGATAGACGAGAGAATGAAACTACGTCCTTTGCGTGGTGGTCTCCAATTTTGTTAATGAAAGAGTTGCAGACCTGTGCCAATTGCTTTGTTTATCTGCAGCTTCGGAGACGTGTGCATCCGTAGCCGGGTCTAGGCTCGGCGTTACGAGGTTTCTTCCCGATAAGTCCGAACTTCATGACTACCTATGTTTCACAAAAGCAGAACAAAAAGTAAAGCTTCAAGAATTCTTAGAATCAGAGTTGTATTGATCATATTGTATCAAGGGTAAATGTAAACTTATTGATATCGTAACGAACGTAGATTTGAAAAAGATCGATTTACAAGAAAGATACAAAGAGACTATTAAATAATTCTGTTAAGGGTAAATAATGATGAGAACATGTATGTATTAGAGAGTACAAGTCTGTCTCACCAGAACATAGATTACACTGAGACTGACATTGTTTCTAGTTCATATTGAAAAAGATATCCGAATTCGCTTTCAGGTACTCGTGGAGCAATTGGATAGTCAGCGGGAGCTGATAATTGTCGTCTTTCAGCACTGTAGCTTCATAGCTGCTGCATCGGAATACTTTCGTCTGGAGGAGAACCTCAAAAACACTGCTTCCATCCTGATCCGAGACCGGCTCGTGGAAGAGTGAGCTCAAAGGGGCGAGGTGAGCGGACTGGGTGACTAGCTGCAGCCACTGCCGATAAGGCATCCGCTGAATATTTTGTCCCAGAGAGTCGACGATGGCTTCATACGAAATGGTACTCTTGTTGATGACATGCCGAATTCCAGTCTCGCCTTGCAAAGATAGCCGATGGGCTAATCGAGCGCAAAAATCCACAGGCGTAAGATCGATTTGCCAACCTTTTCCACCGATTTCGTCGAAGTCAGGTGCAAACCCCATTTCCAGAATCGACGCGATTAGTCGAATGGTGAAGTCATCTCGAGGACATTTATAGTTCCGAGTGCTGCCGAGCAGACGACCCGGTCGAAGGACGAGGGCGTGTCCGCCCAATCGTGCATATTCAAGTACCAGCTGCTCGGATACCCATTTGGACTGTGCATATCCCGTCACAGTGCCAGACTGCAGGTCGTTGACGGGGACTTGCATTCCGCGGCGAAGTCTGTTGCCGGCGCCGAAAAATACGGACAGGGTTGAGATGTAAGTCAGCCGCTTTTGAGTAAGGGTGCTGGCAAATCGGAGTATCTCAATGGTGCCGGTGACATTCGCTTCCTCTAGCTCCGCGAAGGGCGCTATGAAGCTGACGGCAGCCGCGGAGTGGTATATTGTGTCAACTTGTCTTGCAAGATACAGATACTCGTTCGTGCTTAGACCGAGGAATGGCTTGCACACGTCACCACAAAATGCTTCGAACCGCGCACCAAAACTGTCCTCCCACAGGCCCCAAGTCTGGAGAGCAGCTTTGATGCGATTCCATGCTGTGTTGTTATCTAAGGCACGGACGATGCAGCTTACCCTGGTGCTTCCTGTACTTAGTATCTCTGCGAGAAGGTGGCTCCCAAGGAAACCTGTAGAGCCTGTCAAGAGCACAAGTTCCTGCCGACGGGATCCAGGTGCACGTACATTGTAGAGAATATCATGCGGAAGGACCGTTCGTTTCCGTAGGTCCTCAGGCGGGGGGCTTGCTTGCTGTTGCTGCTCCCCCAATACTAGGTCCGCAACCTGACGTATCGAAATATCTCTCCGGTAGAATTGTCCTAATTGAATCTTGCAGCCAATAGACTCATTCAGATGTCGTAGGACCAATGATGCCTGCAGCGAGCTGCCTCCCAACTCCCCGTAAGTTGTTCCAGGTGACACGGCTTGTTCTGTCGGTAAGTCCAGAGCCTCTAGTAGTGCCGCTGCAATTTTCCGTTCGACCGGTGTAAGAAGTGTCTTGCGACCAGAACGAGAAGACCTATCTTTTTTGAACGTCGGGTCCAACAGAGCCTTGACGTCCAGTTTCTTGTTGACTGATAGTGGAAGGGCGTCGATGACTTCTATGATACTTGGAATACTGTAAGAAGGCAGATTTTTCCTCATGAGCTCTTTCAAATGCGTTATGAGTGCCTCTTTGTTGACTCTCGAGCCCTCATGTGTGGGCACCACGTATGCGCATAAGCTGTGAGTTGGTGCCGTTCCTTGTAAGACTACCACCACGTCAAGGACATAGAGAGCGCTGCGAACGACGTTTTCGACTTCTTCTGGCTCTATACGTTGTCCGTTCAATTTGATCTGCCTCGTGCAAGCCTTGCGCCCAAGGCACTCGACCTCTCCGTTGGGCAGAATTCTTCCAAGGTCGCCGGTCTTATAAGAACGGTACTGACCAAAAGAGTCATCTCTGAAACGCTCAGCGTTGAGTTGTGGCATATTGAGATAGCCGTGGCGACTGACTCCTGGCCCTGTAACGCATATCTCGCCAACTTCGCCGTACATAACAGGGATCTCGTCATCACCAAGAATGCTGATAGTTGTGTTCAATATTGGCCTCCCAATCACTGATGCAGAGCACCCCGACGGTATTTGGCCGTCATAATACACCCGTTTTGTACTGCAGACAGTGGCTTCCGTGGGACCATAAGCATTGATCAATTTCCGCCCCGCACCCCAAGTCCTGATGAGAGATGCGTCAGCGGCTTCTCCGGCAAGAACTACGGTCTTGAAGTCTGGCAGATGCTCCAACATGCAAATTCGGAGAACTGAGGGAGTGATGACCGAGTTCGTGATTCCATGCCGCCCGATGGTCTTCATTAGATTGCCGGGCAGAATTTCCTCTTCTTCAGGGACATACAACGAAGCACCTAGCATCAGTGCGCCGTTGATATCTCGTATCGAAGCGTCGAAGCAGAACGGCGAAAACAGCAAGACTCGATCGGAAGGCTCGATTTCGCGGCTTTGTCGAATATCATCAACCAGATTGAAGACGCTTCCATGGGTAATAGCGACCCCTTTGGGGTTCCCAGTCGTACCGGAAGTATAAATGATGTACGCCGAATTTTCATGAGACGCTACAGACAATATGTCCGCGCTAGAATACTTCCTCAATCTATCAATAAGTTTCTCTTCGTCCAAGCAAAGAGTGGCCCCAGCTTTCAATTTGAGAGACTTCCCCTCGATGATTTTCTTGACGGTGATGAGACAGGTGGTTCCACTATCCAACATCATATATTGCATTCTCTTGGTGGGCAAGGACTGGTCAAGCGGCAGATACGCAGCACCGATCTTCCAGCTCGCAAGCATAGCAACAACGTATTCGATTCCCCTTTCCAAAGCAACAGCAACTACGCACTCTAGACCAACTCCTAGAGAGCGTAGGTGACGTGCGAGCTGATTGACTCGCTCGTTCAATTCGCCGTAGCTCAAAGTCCCACAACGACTGACTAGAGCGAGCTTCTCTGGGTTTTCAGAAGCGACTTCCTCCAAAATTGCCGTGATGTTATGACGTTGAAAACAACGCGAAGGTCGATCTTCGAAAATGGTTGCATCCATCGTTCCGACTGGGGGACGGTGATCCTGAGTACCTCCTAATTATGTTCCGGAAGAACGACAAGGAGCCTGATTGTTCGGGAGTCGTGAGCTGGTTTGGCGTTCAAATTTTCGGGTTCTATCAAGGCGGGCTGTTTGAAAAGAATATACCTTAACAGAGGGTAACTAAAAATCTTTTGTATGGTAAAGCTGTTGGGCCCTATATATAACAGCTGCGCAGAGCACACAAAGGTGCTAGATATGGAAAACAAAAGCACTGTTAGAATTACAAGGAGGTTGAGACAGTCAGACTGCACTAAGGATTTTGAAGCTCGTCCATTGTGCGGATGACACCCCGAAAACTTCTCTGACATACAGTAGACAGTCGTGATGATACACTGTTAACGTTCTGCAGGTATGTTTGCTGAAATGATAGCTAGCGAACCCCATCTTACTCGGTATACGCAAGTAGATGATGGCAGTCGAACGTTGCAAACAAGTTGTGAGGGCATATCATCACTGAGAAAGTGCCTTGGGATACAAAGATATTGTTCTCCTTTTTTTCTTTATGCGAGACGTGTTTGTCGTTCTGTGAGAGATCTTTGTCCTCCATGGGAGGTCTTCGCTTCGAATCGAGGGCTTAACACAAGCGTGAGTATCTGCGTGAGTTGATCAAAGCTATCGCTCGCTTGGTCACAGTCTATCTTAACGCATCTCAATATATCTGGTTCGAACGTTAGGTAAGCCACGTCTCTTCATACGTTAGAATGGACAGCCACTCGATCTTTGAGCAGCAGCTCCAAAGACTCCGAGAGCACACCGGACCACCAACCTCTCAGCCTCGAACGCACATCGATGATTACACTATCGAACACGAGCATGATGTCCGAGAGCTTCTTAGTCGCTGGAAAGTCTCTATACCTCTTGTCTCCGAAAGTATTTCGGCAGCAGTCAAATGCCAGATAGTCCGGCATCGGAGAGTTCGAACAACGACAAGCAGGGTTGTGGAGATGGATGTGCGCGAGGTCATAAGTAATCATCCGCTTCCTGCGGTCGTCTTGCGCATGCTTTTTGAGAAATTGCATCAATTCTTCTTGTGTGTAGAACAGAGACGACCGGAGCTTTTATCCTCAGAAGTTAACATCAAGCAGCTTCAAGACTTTCATACGAGGGCAAACCAACGACAACACTTTCACACCATTCGAAGCCTCCTAGGGCCCTTTCGCGTTCTCTTACGCTATCTTTCAGAGTCGAATCAGGGTTCGGAACACTCCTTCCTGCAAGAGCTCGGCGAGCTCGGGATTGTTGTACCGAGCGAAGTGGAAAAATTTGTTGCGACCGCAGCGTTTGGCAACACGGACGAAATCTTGTCTCCGCCCGAGCATCTCCGGAAGGTCTGGAAGCCGGTAGGCAGGGAGCGCGTGGCACCTGAAGACGGTGGACAGCTTGGAGAATTTTCTGAACAGCTCTGGCGCACAAATTGGCGTGTGCGTGATTGCTACGCTCCCCCAATCTCAGATTTCGAGCTGAAAGCTCTCTTCGGGTCCAACGCGACATTCGCTTCGCATGCCAATAAACGCTTACCGTACGAGTGTGGGGCATGCAAGTACACACTGGCGGAGCAGGATCCCTTCGTGGTGAACTGTACCAACAAAGGTCTTTTCACAACTAGCGGACCATCGGGAACAGCATATCGTTACTCAAGTCTGTGGCTAGTCCTTGGTGGATCTCGAGAAAAGCTGCCAGAACTGAGGTTTGCGCTGGCGGCTCTGATCCTTGGAGGCGTCCATCACTCATTGGTTGAGGTAATAGCGGTTTGTGCGCCCATTATTGGCCACGGGATGCCGGGCAGTTTGGAAGAGATGCTGAAGCAGCTTGTACCGCACGAATTGGAGCTCGAATGGAGAGGAGTATCACAAAGTATCACGCCAGGAGCTTTCCTAAATGAGCTGCGTGGTCGCCTGGAAGATCGAGTTGCATGAAAAGAGATGACCAAGAATCTTCTGGTCTTGGAATTATGTTTTCAAAAAGGCCAATGTTGTTCAGCCTACTTTTTGGGGTATATTGACATTGACGACAGCAGGGTGGTGAGCCTGGCAATGGCGATGTCAATTGAGCTGGATTTCGAGCTCTAGCGATAGTAATGTCAATCATCTTCTCTTCTTAATGATAATGAACAGCGATGCGAAGAACAGAACTAGCCTTGCCAAGCGTAGGTCTAGCCCTGTACTGGCTGGTAATAAACTATTTAATACGGCGGGAAATTAGGTGTTGTACTTACCTTTAAAAAACGACTAGCCGAAAATAAGAATATCAATCATCAACTTTCTAAATTTTCTCTTTTACATAGTACTATGATAATTAATCCATCAAGATAGTGCGCTGCAACTGCATTTTCTACTCTCTTCTACGAGGATATTTGAATTAGCACCTTGACATTGTAGGGATCCCACCCTTTGGACAATGAGTTAGTAATTGGCCCCCACGCTTTGTTTCTCGTGCTGTATCAAAAATTGCAATCACACCTATTCGGTGATAGATTGGTTCAGAATCAAGGTCGGTTGCTGCCTTGAGAGTCGACCTAGAGCTAGAGAGATGTCTTCATGCCTTGGTTGTTGGGCATTACTTCATCTTGTTTGTCCTTTTTGATTGATTCATTGTCCGTTTTTGATTGTTTGCTTTGACATTAACAATCTGCCTACGTTGTTATGCTTTGATTCGTCTCGTTTGTTCTTAGTCGTCGGTCTATTGTCTTTTCTTTGTTATTTGCTTTGGCACTGGACACATCACTTAATTAAATACTTCAAAATAATGGTATTTTCTTCCATAAGACGCAGTCACTTCCTGCTATCCGGAAACCACCATACGCTCGTATCTTCAAGGGACCGTAACGCTACTCACCTCTGCAACTGCGATCGTACCTAGCAATATGGTCACGTCACCTTTACCACTAAATCTCACCGAAGATGAGAAGTATGAACTTATCACATCCAATATTCAGGAGGTCCTCCGTCCCGACATCATTCGAGAAATCCTGCCTGTACGTCCCCTCGAGATCTTCTGGGGTACAGCAACTACAGGTCGCCCACACGCAGCCTATTTTGTTCCTGCCATCAAAATTGCCGAATTTCTCCGCGCCGGTTGCAAAGTCAAAGTTCTTCTCGCGGATTTGCACGGCTTCCTAGACGCCGACAAAGCCCCTGAAGCTACGCTAGAGAACCGAGCTCAATACTATGAGCGTGTCATTGGTGCCTTACTCCGATCTGTGGGTGTCGAACTGGACAATGTACAATTCGTGCGCGGAAGCTCTTACCAGCTGACTCCAGCATTCTCCCGTGACCTATCCCGATTGAGCAAGCGCATATCTGTGCATGATGCTGTCAAGGCAAGCAGCGAGATTGTCAAATCCATGGGCGAACCTGTTATGGCGGATGGACTCTACCCAATGATGCAGCTGTTGGATGAAGAGTACTTGGGCGTCGACGCAGAATTTGGCGGCATTGACCAACGCAAGACGTTTGCGCTAGCAAATGACACATTGACCAAAGTGCTAGGATTCAAGACGCGCGCTCATCTGATGAATCCAATGGTTCCCGGTTTGAGTGGTGGAAAGATGAGTAGCTCAGACCCGAAATCGAAGATCGATCTATTGGATGACCCAGCAACCATACACAAGAAGATTGCGAAAGCTTATTGTGCGCCCGGCCAGATAGAGGGGAACGGTATCTTAGCATTCATCCAGCACGTCTTACTACCCTACTCGCAACTACAATCACCGGATGGAAAGACGGCAGCCATAAGTGTGGTTTTGAAAGATCAGACTGAGCCAACCATTTTCAGGTCGTTTGCTGAAGTGACAGAGGCGTACGCAGCGGACTGCTTGACACCACAGCTGGCGAAGAAGGTTGTCGAGGATAGTCTTGTCAAACTTACCACCTCGATTCGCCAGCACTTCGAGACCGATAAAGAATGGCAACGTATTGCCGACGCTGCATATAGCAACCTTGCGGTACCACCTGGAGGGCAAGACACACGAAAGAGACAGTACAAAAAGGAGAGAAAGGCAAATGGGACTAATCCAATTATCCAAGATGGTACGGTCAACGATCAGTAGCGATGCCTTGGCTGGTAAAGCGCGGACTTCGGCCCTGGAGATTAGATAGGCAGTAGGAGTCAGAGGACACAGAATGCGAAAAGTATGTAATCCATCTTTCTTCCTTCGATCTGCAAGATATCCTCTGGCCATTCTTTTTTTTACCACTGCCTGTCGTACCAAAATAAAATAAAAACTGCTTTCAATGCGTGAAAATGGCCCCCTTCAAGATATCAGATACAGAGGTGGAGTAGGGGATTACCATAAGCTTTTGCGGCGGTTCCTTGAAGCAGACTGTGCTCTACGGCCAAATTCTCTGTGATGCTTTTCATATTCCAACCTACGATTGAAGCTTCCTGAAGTAATGCTACCCATAAGCTAGAAAACCCAGCAACTGTCAAACGCAAAGAAGTTCCAAATTAACATGTGTCCTCGAAAATGAAAGCGGAGAAGCTCCTGTGTAAACACTGCGGCTCTCGAGGCCAACAACTAAGCTCTGAGCAGTGTCTTTGAGATCCAAGAGACAATGCCCTTGTTGAACACAAAGAAGTCTCTCGGTTCAAGCATGTATGAATACTTGATTTGTGAACGATACTAATGTTGAGCACAAGGAAGTCTCTCAGTTCAAACATTCATAAGATTGGTCTGTGAACAGTAGGACTTATATCATCAAACTAAGATCACCACCAATTCAGCATCATGATGACGAACCGGCAACAGCGAGTAGAGTCGGTCGACGGGGCTTTCAAATGGCCAGCATGTGCGCCACCGCACCCCAGAAATCTTGCTCTTGCCTCCAACCTCTGCACAGCATTACTGCCCGTGGGAGCAGATACGATGACTATTACAGAACATTCCCCCTCTGGTTGGTCTTCCAACGACGTCATCCAAGTCTCCATCCCCTCTCCCGCTCATCAACGCCGCTTCATAGTCAAGCTCCCTCGCCGTCAACTCTCATCATGCATTGTTGGCAGTTGCAAGGAGGAAGCATTACGAACTTGCTGGGCGGCCGAGCATGGCTTTGGACCCAAGGTGCTGGCTATCGATGAGGAGAGCGGAGGATTCGTCATGGAGTTCGTCGAGGGACGGACGCTTACAATCGAGATGATGAGGCAGCGTATGCCGGAAGCTGTGAATTTGCTTCGACGGATCCATGAAGCGGAGGCAATGGATTGGATGAGGAGGTACGATCCACTGGAGATTGTAAGAGCGCAACTGGCAAGAGTAAAGGAACGTTACGCGATGCGACCAAACGATGTACGCTTCATCGAAGCCATTATACAAGATACTGGGGAGAAGGTGAAGGAACATCCGTGGATGCCCTGTCATAATGATTTCCACAGCCACAATGTAATGCTTCGCCGTGCCAGCAGAGGTGGTCCCGAACGTCTGCTCGCAATCGATTTCGAGGACTGCGATCTAGGTGATCCAATGTGGGATCTTGCTTATTTGACGGTTAATCTCGAGCTGGAGCAGGAGCCGTCCTATTTGGAACATCTGTACGGCGCTGGCGCAGAAGACGGACGGCGCGTTCGAGCTTGTGTTCCATTGGCAATGGCGCATTGTGCTACTTGGTCAGCTTTGCACGGAGAATCATGGGCTCAGCATCAAAAGGAAGTCATGGAAAGATTAAGGGAGTTGGCAGTCGATTTGAGGTGAGGCACGGACGCATTGGTTTGCATGGATTGTTTCTAGTGATAATGAGCTCAGGGCTCGTCAGGCAGAAATGCCTTCCTTCTTCAACAGGAAATCGAAGGTTCAGTGGGGGTCTCGTGAAATTGTTCTACAAGGTGTGATTGCTATGCCTCTTTGGAAGGTGCTGCTGTATTGTCAGCGAACCATTGCATGTTGGTGTTACTCTGCAATACCCTGAGTACACTACCCTGCTGCGATGTCTTAAATTTATCCTGCGAGACTACTTTACCTTGAGATAGATTGTCACCTATCGATACTCTACCACTCTAGACGTAGCCATCTCGAAATAAATCCAGTTGTAAAAACAAGTAAGTCGAGTATAATTCCCACGCGCGTTGCGTGAGTGTGGAGCGACGCTTTCATGAAACGATACCCTTTATATGCAATACCATAAGCACACCCCGAGAGACCTTACTGCACTTTATGCTCCTCCGCGACGTGTTTCTTAACTGATTGCTTGCCTGGATGAAAATCGAGGAAGTCGATTGAAATGGATATCGCCCGTGTCGAAGAAGCTACCCAATGGTATCGAACTTCCAGCAGGTATATTTTAGCCTGGCATCAGCGGAACTTATCCCGCTCCGGCCTTGGCAACCGCTTGCACTTGACATCCGAAGCAGCTCGGCCGTTCATTGCCGTCGTTGTGAATTCGTCTTGGCAACGCAGTGGTAGTGATGCTTTCCAAGACGAGGCTGAAAGGCCTGGAAGCTCTGCTTACCATCTCTCCCTGTTTTTCCCCTCCCCCTTCGCCTCATCACGACGACGCTGCTTGTTTAGATGATCCTCTCTCTGGACATGTTGCGCTTACATCTGACTGCGTTCTTTGGTGCTGTGCATTGCCATGGCGCTTGATGCTGCTACCGCACAGGAGATGCTGAAGCAGCTTGCTGATGACAGGGAAAAATACTTTGATACCCTCAGTCGAGCTCACGATGTTTTGGCCCAAGCTCTCACCGCTACCTCCTCAGGCAAACCTCCCCCGCGCCTCACCACGGAAGCCGTCCGCAGGAATACTGGGGCTTTCTCCTCTACACTCGAGGTCGAAAGCGTGTCAAAGGATTCTGGCAACTCTATCGAGGAGAATTCTGATACGGACGATGACGAATCGCTCTTCGTCCAGCGGACTTTGCCCAAAGAGTCATACCATGAGGAGGGTCTTCGAAAATACATCAAGGACTACGAGTGGACGGAAGCTGGACGACGCATTTTGGGTGAAATTGCTGGAAGAGACCAGGTAGTGCAGCGGGGGACAATTTTTCCTACCAATGTTGGTGAAGTAGAAGATCGTTCGCATCTATCACATTATAGTATCTACAATGGTATGAATTAGTTTAGAGCTTGGGATAGTGTTGCGTTCACGTTTTTCGAACCTGTCTGACACTCCTTTACCCAGTGGGCAACGACGGGGCGCCCTTGCGCATCCTACACACCTCAGAAGCTCCCATGTCAAGGGCTTTGGACATTTGGAACCAGATCAAGAGCGTCAACGCAGGATCAGAAGAGCAGCGCCTGGCAGTCGGCAGAATCACCGTCGTTCGAGAACCCTCACCTCTGCTTTTTGCCGCTCTCCACTATACCATGAGAGAGCACTTCGACATGGACGAGGCATTCCAGCTGCTCGTTGATGACAAAACCAAAGTTTTACCTCACCGACCGTTTGATCCCGATCCCATACACCAAAGGACCTTTGTGTTCACTTTTGAGTATTTTACCATCGTTGGCGATGAATGCATACCTTTGAAATGGCAGAGAGCCGACGAAAGAGCCGACGTTGGAGCCATGGAAGGGCATGTCCCCATAAGCAGGTGTTGCTCAGTTGTAGCTCTATGGCTTGGTGGAGAGCCTGTGTCGAAGATCAGGAATCGTAATCGGAGGATCAGCCGCAAGATTGGAAATGTCTATGACCCCTTCAGCCCATGGCACCTTCTGAGTGTGCAAGCATACCCCGACTGGAAAGGCTCGGTCCATAGCCATGACTCAACAAAACATTATGTCAATGGGCCAGAAGCCTTCCTCATAACTTTACGGGCGGAGTTCAAGGACGCACAAAAGCGGTTGATGGAGGTCTACAACAGGATCTCTAACCTCGTCAGATCACCCGCGGAATTCATGTTCAAGCAGAGCATACGCGATAGACTTCTCTTCGAAGATGACAATTTCACGTACATCAGACGCTATTTCTGGGCTCAGCAATCATTGGGCATTATGAATGAAGACATCAACGAAATGATTTCCGCATACAAGACGACCTTCACGGATGACGTATGGAATGGTTCAGACAAGATCATCTGGCCCGGAGATGAGGCCCAATCCTCGCGCTATGCTCACTGGCGACGGCGGATGGCGGGACTTCGAAAGGATATCGAGCATGAGATCTATGGACTTGAAGAAATCGACCGACTGAACGATGAGAAGATCAAAGAGATTAAGGGCCTCCGGGACAACCTCTTCAGTGGCACATCCGTTCTAGAAAGTCGCAAGTCGGTGCAGCAGCAGGCAATCACAGTACAGCAAGGGCGCAACATTAAGCTGCTGACGCTCGTCACAATCTTTTTCCTTCCTCTTACCTTCGTCACCTCCGTCTTTGGTATGACCAACATGAATCCTACGGCTAGTTTCGGAAATTTTGGTGTTGTCTTGGTGGCCATTTGCGTCCCAACATATATTCTTATTGGATCGCTGAACACTGAGGGTGGGCTTCTATTCTGGTCAAAACAGACAAAATGGTTACATTATCATGCTTCGCGTATACTTGCTTGGACCCTTGGCATATTTGGATTCAAGCCGAGATGGACGTCACGGTACCTCCATGGGTCAAACGTCCAGCTTTGTGCGTGCTCTGTCCTTCTCTCCCATTCAAATGAGTGATACTGACATGGTCGCCTGCAGCCGCAGATCCCACCCCAGTGCGTAATCGGCAAGTCCGTTCTCAATCCGCATCAGACGGTTTGGCTGCTCGTGGTGCCGAGCACGCACTTCAGTCACCTGGTGGTCATAACACGAATACAATGAGTCCGGCCGTCACACTCGAACGCAACAACGTGGTAAAGTTCGACACGGGACACTCGTTCGATACGCCGAGATTACCAATTGCAGAGAAGATTGACTCCTCGCACTCTGAGTCACACAAGCGCACTTCCATAGAGACCAGATCTGAGCGGGAAATACAAGACCTGCCTCGGAATACGAACGAGGGCTTACTTACGAGACTGCTAAGCTACAAGTGGAAGGGTGATGCGAAGGATGACAGGAAAGATTTCTGCTGAGGACATTGATGACATCCGAGATGTACGAATGGTGAGAAAACACAATTATTGAGGCATGGATGACGAGGATCGCTAATGAGAACGACGAAAACCTTTGAACTGCGTGTACATGTGTGTTGTTCTTAGAGATCTTAGAATAGACTCGGGTTCAGACCTCCAACTTCCTATCATGTCAAGCTTGTGAGACCTCGGCAATTTACTTTGGCCCCCCTTGTGTCCTGTTCATCCATTTTCTGGACTTTGTTGCTGCTCGATGATCTTTTCGTGATGGAGCTGTGAGTACGAGAGATCTTTTTGAGGTAGATCTTTGCGGTCAAAATTCCTCATAGGGTTGCTGAGTCTGGATTTGTCTTTTGTTCTTTCATGGCCGAGATTGTTTCTTCTCATCTTTCAGATCATTTTCCCCCCTTTCAGGCGACATGAATGTTCCTTTGAATACGACAAGACCGCTGCTAAATCCGTCAACTTTTCCTTTGTGCCTCTGTGATTTCTTTCTGCGCCTGCTTTCTTCCCCAAACCCAGACCACAAACTGCTTTATGAATTTCGCATTCTACCGTCTCATACTCCCATGTCTGTGTTCCCTTAACTTTGTCCTCTTCCTGCATCTTTCTGCAACAGAACCCATTTCAACAAAAGCAGCTATACACCACACCACACCCCATCCAATCGTCCCCAACCCAACCCATCCCATCCCATCCCATCCCACCCCCCTAACTCACCTCTCAAACCCCAAACCATGGACCCTCCATACCTCAACATCCCCAAACCAACCTACAACCCGAACCCTCCCCCCCGCCAACAACAACAAACTCCCTACGACGACAACGATCTCGAACAGCAGAACGCTTCGAATACCCCGGGATTGAAAACTAATATGAACAGTAGCCCGAATTCCGTTCGCACGCGCGTCTTCTCGGGTTTGCTCATGCTGACTGTGATTGCGCTTGTGGTGGTTATTCTCGTCATGACGAGCGGGCATCATAGCAGAAGTGAGAGGGATGTGGTTGCTTACGGTCAGCATAACCCAGAA
>WOGZ01000526.1:0-17366 GCA_009733775.1 Alectoria sarmentosa
GCTACTCAAACCTTCCCCCCCCCCCCCCCCCCCCAACCCATTCAAATTCAACCATTACCTCGCGCTGTTGACGGCGCTGGTAGTTGTCACAGGGCCTCTGTCTCCACCTGAAAGCTAGGAAAATGTCGCTTTCCTCAGGTGAAGCTACCTCCACTTCAATTCAGATGCCCGAAGCCCAAATAACGGCTGGTAAAGCCGAGCATCCAGTGGACGCTCGATTTAGAAAACTCAGAGCCAGAATTCTTCCCGAATCGCCATATATCTTACATGTTAGATCTACATATCGCCAAAGCCCAGAGCATGCGAATCTCTGGCGGATCGGTACTCATTTCGATCCCAACGAAGAAGAATTGCAGTACCTCACTTTCAAAGATCGGACGAATGACTTGACTCCTGGTTTGTTTTGTCGTGGTGGCTGGGACGATGGAAAAGGAGGGTTGGCACCGCCAGAAGAGCTCTACAGTAGAACAAGTAGCGACGGGACTCCACTTCAAGGGCAGGGGCAAAAGAAGAAGATCAGCCTGGCGGACTACAACAAGAGGGATAAGAACAGGGTTGTTGCAGTCACAAAAAGACACACAAATCCGACACCTAAAGAAAAGCAGCAGGTAAATATGAGCATCAAGGAAATTGATGCGAATGCTAGAGTGCCCAAGCCTCTCCCAGTTGAGCAAGGCGGTCAAAAGAGGTGAGTTCTGCTGACGATTGGAAAGCTTGATAGATACTTATACTTGTCAGATCGGCGAGCGCGATGACAGTAGGGAAAGATCCCAATGCTTCCGAGCAACTTCCAGCTGCCCCATCTGCCAAAAAGGCGCGAAGTACGCCTGAGCTGCCTAATGCCGCATCAGCAGGGCCGCTCAAAGTCATCCCTCAGAGAGGCAATGGTGAGATTGCCATCACCAAAGACTTGTCTGATGCGCAAAAGGTAATATCTCAGGACCGTCCAAAAACTGAGAGGCCGCCGACAGAAAAGCAACTCGGACCTAGGAAAGTCGCAACGAAAGAGAAGGGGAAGGAAGCAGTCAAGTTGCATGGTCTCCCGCCAATGCTATCGCCCACACTACCTTCAGAGATCGAAGAGGAGCTCGCCAAGCTGAATCCCAGCATTCGAAGACACAGTGGCAGCATCGCCAAGAGTAAGAGCCCCAACCCAATTTCCAAAATCAAGCAGCAGAAACGTGATCCAACGGGCTCGTCAACAGATGAAGAGGGTGCCAGATCAAGCATTGGAGGAAAGGCTTTTGCATCGACTAAGATCAGCAGGACCACCAGCTCTGTCAAACACCAACAGAGTCAACCACAAGTGACCTCGGCTCCTCGTCAAGCAGCTAAGAACATCGTGTCGAACAAAGTTACACCTACGAAACCGAATGGGCTTTTCAACTCTCCGGTCACTGCGCCGATAACGATATCGACGACACCGCAGAGAATAGAGAAACGAAGATTGCGCTTACTGTTGAAGATCAAAAAGAAGACCAATCGGAAGAACATTGCTCAGTATCTAAGGTTGCCACCCACACCAGGAAAGTACCCGCACATCCGTCGCATGATCGAACACGAACAGCGTTCAAGGACTCCGCAGCCGGAACAGAAGCGTGCTAACAAGTACCATGACAATCGGTTTGAGGACCAGGCGATATCAAAGCACAATGATGCAGAGGCTCCCAAAGCTGGCGAAAAGCGGCGCGGGTCACCAGATCGCAGAGACGAGCCGGAACTTCCAGTGAAGCGTCACAAAACTCCAGGATGGCTTCCGCAAAACGCTCATACACCGAAGCAACCTTCAACTAGCTCTCCAGCTCCATCGAATATTGGAAGTGCGCAAAAACCACAATTACTCACTCCGAAAGCTGATCCCAAGAGCGCTCCTATGCTGCGTGTTGAGTCCGGCGAAGGCTCGACTACTACACCACGAGGCCTTGCTCTGAACGGTACCCCTAATGTACCAGATGCTGGGAATCGGCGCAACTCCGTCACTCCATCTGGTGGCCGCAAGCCTAGTCTCCATCAAGTAAAGCGTGACGCTAACAAGTATTTGAGACAAGCAACAGACTTGAAGCATGCCTCGGATGTGTTTTTTAAGGACATCTCGAATATGGCCGATAGCGAACGTAAGCGAGGTGTCATGATCGGTACCGAATCCGTCCTCTGCTACATCCTGGCTTTCACCCTTTTCGATGAACCCCAACGACGATTTGGGCAGTATGGCAATATCGATGGCTGGAAATCTATGCTTCGGCTTTTGGATCTCATCAACAGAGAAGCTCAACCCTTCAAACACCTAACTGGTCTGCTCCTCCAGCTCGAAGGCATCATTCGAGACTACATGGTCTGCTACGATTTTCAACGACTTGATCATAATCCCCTTGAGCAGAAACTAACTGAGACTACGGCCGCGGATCCTACGAAGACGAAAGAAGAATTTAAAGCGGCAGCGTATCACGGAGCTTTCCATGAATTCCGCCGCTGTTTCGAGAAATCGCAGAATGCATGGCGTTCGGGACTGGACCTATTGAAAGTCAGCGATATAGAATCTGAATATCCCCTGACTTGGGCTAAGCGCGAACGGCAGCTTCTTCTTGATGTCAAAAGCACAGATGCCATAGTACAAGGCGAGTATCAGCGGAGATTTAATTTGCCCATGGGGTCTATGACTAGCGGTCTGCAGGCTGTGAACTTTGGTATGAGCTTTCTCGAGGAGTGGTCTTTGAAGAATGGGGTGAAATGGAAGCCCAAGCTTGAGCTTTAAGATTTGCCATTCTATGATGATGATCAAGGTGCGATATGGAAATTCGTTTGAAGGCCGAGTCTGGCAGGGGCGTCTAGAGGGCGAAGCAATGATATTCATGATAGGAGGTGGACCATTGACACCATGGATTACGACAGGCATAGCGAGGTCAACTTTGCAGCAATTTTACGATTACCCCGGCTCAGATGAGCCAAGCGATGGTTTAAATTAGACGCACGAAATTTTCGAAGAAGCCTAGCGATTTCTGAAGGAGAGAGAAAGCGGGTTTGCATCGGACGACAACACAACACCATGTACTCGTGCACCGGCGAGGAATCCTCCGCAACAGGCCTGCTAGAATGCCAAAGGACTAGGGATTGAAAAAACAAGGTCCGGTCGTCTCGATTCTTTTTTATACTTACTTGAGACAACCAAGTCAATCGAAACGACTGCCAACTTGGATTCAGATGCCCCCAATGTGCTAGCTCAGTCGTTCCCTCCAACATCACCCCTCCTTGACATCCAGAGGCACTTCACCTCCGGATACAGCTGCCCAAACGCACTTCACGCTTTCTTCTCCTCCGATGAACAACCTCACACTGCGAGACTAAACGAGCCATGATCTGCGTGCTACATCTCCATTCCCACGGGCTTTGAAGGCTTTCCCACCAATACCTAAGGATTTCCGTCATGCCTCGCAAAAAGAAAAAGAATCCCATCCCACCTGCTACACTGCTGCTTGCCCCTTCCATCCTTCCAAACGACACCTCTCCGCTAACTTCTACCCGCAACATCTTATCCCTACACTTTCCTTTGCCAAATGTACCCGTCTCACCTCTGCAACCCCCTGCGACTCTCACACCTTCAGTTTCACCGAACAATACATTGTATGCACCTTTCGGAGCAAAAGCTTCCTATTTCATACGACATTTCGAGTTGCAAGACATGTTTGGGGAGTAGAGGTGTCATTTTGATCCCTCAGAGCTGTCTCACTACTCGAGTATTTGCCGCGAAGAATAGGCGTTGACTTTGAACTCTCCATAGATGTATACCAAAGCAGTCCGAATCGCGCATGACCTCGGCCTTTATCCTCGTGTCCTCATCTCCAGCGGAGGCGAGATACCTCGCCAAAATTATCAAAGCGACCAAGGAACGGTACATAGAGTGGCAGCGCGTTATATTTGATGCTTTTGATGAGGACACCCGAGGAGAGTTCTCGGGGAAAGCCTGAGAGACGAGGATGCTCAGGCTGCAAAAGCATTAGGCCAGAGGTCACTTGCAACAGGGAGGAGGGAGTTGGTGGAGGCAAGCCCGATCGATCGCGGGTGGAGAATTGGTTTTAATGAAGGCGTGGCGGGAAAGAAAAGTGATGGTTGGGGGATGAACATGTTGCGAAGAGCGCTGACGACCGCAAGGGAGAGACTGAGGAGGGAGGACTGGGTTGACGCAGACGAAGACGGTAAGAATGCGGAGGGAGCGGAAATGGTAGTTGAAGATGACTGTATGTTTTGGATTGGTGTGAGAGCCTGTCTCGATGATCGGGCGACATCTTGACAGCTTCACATACTCTTATTCCTATCAAGGAACGCCTACCTTACCCATCGATAGCATCGTTGGCAAGCTGGCAACCTCGCTACCTCCAAAGAGGCGTCCACGTATGACCACCTCCACTCCATCATCCCTGCCCCCATCAAAGTCCTCATTACGTATCGGAAATTCTGCGTGATGCGCCCTACCGAGCTCCTTTCCGCCAACCATGACATCGAAGTATGAGAATGGGCCCGTCGTCTTACTCCACGGTAGACAAGTTGGGTCTGGATCGTCCGACCCACTCCAATTCCATGCCAGCCTTTTATCTTGAACTGGATGACTACCTCGCTCCGTCACTCTCAAGCCATCGATGGTCCAGGATGATTCCACTCGATTCCTTGGTTTGATGATGAGGTGGAAGATCCGGCACAGCGCCAGTGGCTCTGGATCTTCGACCAGGCACAGACCATAGACTCCAAACTCTACGAGGCGCGAGTGGGCGGTAGGGAAAGAGAGCATGATCGTCTTGTCCTGAACCTGGTTCGGACGTGGGGAAGATATCTCGACATGGATGTACCAAAGTTTCTCAGAGTCTGGAATGTTATAGCCCATGTAGAAACCTGACTCTAGCTTCGTAGGTGCTTCGAGACATATGAATCTAATAGTAACGGCGAGTGACCCATCCGCAAGCATGTTCAACTTGAAAAGGCATAGACGATAATGGGTTCTTGTTAGTGAATGTGAGCCCCATGATTCAAAAGGCGCGGTCTTCTCATCCATGCCGATGACCTTCGTGCTCACGATCAGGCCTCCAGGAGGCTCATCCGGTAAACTCCCATAAAGCACACGGGTCGGAGGCCCGTCTGATGCTTGCTCCCACGCGGGTACTGACATGGGCAGTAGATGAGGTAGTGGTGCTTGAGATCCAAGCATTGGGCGGATATGCTTCACACTCTAGATATACGAACATGGCTTAATTGATCGTCATCGGCGGAAAACGAATACTGACCTGAGCTTCTGAATCTGCCACCCGTTGGAAGGCTCTATTGAAGTCGGTTTCAAAGAAGTGTGCCGATCCTGCAGGAAATTCGCGAGCATGACTGACAATAGGAGACCCGACGTACTCCCTTGTTTGATGGGGACTTCCCTCACGACAATCGCAGCCGAGGTCGGATGGTAAGAGGTTCCCTAGCCACATAGCATGTTCTACACGTTCTGCAGTGGACAGGGCATGTGCAGCAGAGGCGGGGAAATCTATGCAGATTTGGGAATTAGCATAGCTTAGTCGAGGCAGGAAATGAAACTGCTACACAGGTCTCGCGAGCAGAAAGGCCCTTTTGCTCCCGAAACATGTCTCATGACTCAAACTTCAGTACCAGACAGGAAAGCACGTACGCTCATGGGTCCAGGCTGGCCCAAAAATGGCGGCGGAAAAGCCTGCCTCTGCTAACACGCCTAAGGCCTAGATAGCAAATTCAGTGAGCCTTGATCCTTGAACTAAACATTTCAAGGTTGTGAGATGGCATGTTCGGCCAAAGACAGGCTACGATTCTTCAGCTTACAAGCCCCGTATTTGTCCCTCCTCCACCCTTCGCGGGGAAGGTGACTCGAGGTGGGCCTGGCATATCAGTGTTCTGAGCCCACACATCGATACCAAAAAACGTTTCCGGTGGACGAAGTCCATATCTTTCACCCGTTGACTCCGCCTCCTTCAATTTCTCCATTGTCCACTTGTAATTTGTGAAAAGTGAGTCTGCAGCAAGAGCGAATGAAACGTTCTTCGCGGTCAGGCTATTTTGATAATCGACTTCATTATCAGTAGTCAAGGCATCGTCTAAGCGAGTTCGAATTCAGCAAATCTCCTTTTGGATTAAGACCGATTCGAGAAAAAGCTTCCGGGATAGGTGTACCCTTGCGTCAAGTCTTACAACTCAAAATACAGTACGAATGAGGAAGAAAGGGCTAGAAAAAGACGACTCACACCAGACGACATTCCCTTCAGGACCCAACAGACGCTTGAGGCTCCTAATGAATGCATTCATCTTCCCTGTAAGAGGTGTGATTGATTTGGGAAACTCCAATTCGATATTGAGCAGCCATCCGTCAAAACCGAAGACATCAGCCATAGTAGCCAACTGCTTTGCTACGACGAACTCGCCATGCACTTGGTCCAGAATTCGCTCAACCTGAGTTTGCCCAGGTTCAACGATGAAAGTCCCTAAAACCTTGACGCCATTGCGATGCATGGTGTTTATCCAAGCTGGCGGTGGGACACATACGAGCTTGTGGGAGAAATAGACAAACGTGTCGACGTATTGAGGGTAATTGCAAGCGTACATTTGGGCTTGTAGCAGAGATGGACGTGCACTCTCATAGTCATGGTAGCCACCACTATAGTCATGACACAGCAATACTAAGGTAGAAGCCCCCACCTGGTTGTGGACTCGAGACGCAGAGCGTTTCAAGAGTGGCGTGTTGGCCTGCTGGACGGGGTCGACATGTTCTGCGGACCAGGCTTCCAACTCGTCAAAGTCGTCGAAGTAGACGAGGCCTATGAGTCCATCACGGAGTCTTTGTGCCCGCCGCTCTTCTCTCGACGGACCTGTATCGGTGGGGGGGTAGATGACATGTCTCAGCTTCTTACCAACGTGCCATCCAATTTTCTTCCAATCAGGAAATCCGAAAGAAAACATCTGGATGTCTATGGAAGAGAAGAGGCCAACAATGCGCATCACATCCAATGACCATTCGACAAGTCACAGGTCAGGAAGCTTTAGTGGAAGAAGGGCGGTATATCACCTAGAGGTCTTGAACCATTCAATCCCGTCAATTCCCTACACGCGGAAGCGCAAACAGTGTAAAGAGGCTGTATATGGAAAATGTGCTAGTGTAACATTTCTAACGAAACGAGTAACGCACGTTTGTTGTTTTGTAATGGCGTGTGTCCATTCATTATCTCGCCATTGGTAAAGGATACCGCTGCCTGTAGCCTGTCTTCGAAACACGCTATCATTAGGTTATAGTCATTGCTTAAAGTACTTAGATGTTCATTCTAAAGTAAAGTACCTACTTTAGCCCGTCCATTAAGCGCGCTATCCGCAGATCCTTGTAAGGCTAAGTAAGTAAAATAAGGTACTTACCCACGGGGGTGACAGAAATCGTCGTACACTTCAAGAAATCCCAATATCCTGTAAACTGGCATAAGTCAGTCAATATTACTACAAACTATTTCTCCTGGCGACAAAATACTTGCAACTAAGTAATATCTACAGTTTTTACACCAAAAACTTCTGCGTCAGATTGTTTGTTGTCAAGTTATCCGACTCTCGTGAGATTTAAGGTGTACGACGACTTCTGTCACCCGCGTGTTACCTTACCTCGGTTGCATATCAAAGTACCCTACTACAATGCAACTGACGAGACACATTACAACCCGTCTACGTCTCTCGACTAAACATTGATAAGTACCGCCATCACTGTCAGCAGATATTCCATATGAAGCCGAATCCAAGGTGATGCGATGCAATGCGTTCAGCGTAGGATTAAAGGTGCAGGCTGTGCTGTGGAAGATCGCCTTCTTGCGCCATTGTTGATTGGAGTACTCATCATATTAAACCATTGTTTGTCCCCTTTTTGTTTTGCTCCAAGTGGTGAGCCATACTTCTTCTTCCCCGTCCCAGCCTTTTCTCTATCACAATCACAATCAGTCCTCTACGGATCATACCTCCTTCTGGGATTCTATCACCATGCCGTTTTCCTGACTGTCAAATGCCGCCTTTGGCATTTTCTATCCATCCGTTATTGCGCGTAGCAAGACTTCATTGAGCCATGTGCCCGACCAAGATAGTCTGCCAAGAGGCCTTGTCGTCCGTCAAGCAGCCGGCATTGTTTCGCCTTCCGAATTTCCAAGACGAACCTACCGGGCTTGCGGGTACTGGTACGCATCACCTATGAATTGGGCCGAAGGATTATTGGGTATATACTCGCTGTCGCTGGTAATCGGCTGTACATAGATGGTGTAGAACTTTGCTTTCGCGAACAACGCAGACGACGGGAGCGTGAGCTATGGTTCTGTACGCTTCTCAAGGAGTCTTCGCTCGCCTCGACTAACCGCAACCCCCCAGCAAAGCCACCACTCTCTACTGACCTTTCCCGCAATGGGACGAATAATCTGTGACAATCCAATCAAAAAGAAAGTCCAGCAAGGTACCGAACCTAGACAGAGAGCCAGATGACTTTCTTCTGATTTTGCTGGTGTCAAACATGACACCGGCTTCAGAAGCCGATTCTACGATTCTCGCCATTGTAACATGTAGAAAGGGAATGTTGTATAAGTGATCAAGGCAGTGAGAAAGGATATCGATATTTAGAAAGCCATCACGCCATGGACTATCCGATAACCGCCGAGGCAACAAATGTGATTTTTTCCTACTATTTTCAACATTACACTTCACCATCACCATATGATATATTATGAACGATTGATATCTATTTTGTAGAGTTTATAACACCTTGACTTTCATGGAATCGCTTTACACAGTCCTCTTTGTGACATAAAAAGACATTACACATTGCGCACCCCTTTTTATTTTTTTCGTGCGCTCTTTATTATCATTAATCTTTTTTTCAAAACCTTTATTTTAATTATTCTTTCGACATATAATGCACATTCGAATACTTTTTAAATTTATTAATTATAATTATTTCGTAATAATTTCGAAAGCATCGTATTAAAGATAAGAGATAAACGTTTTCGATCAAAAAATTCATTCTTTAACAGTTTTACAATCACGATTTTTAAAAACGTTTAATGCTTTTAACGAATTTATTTCATTAATTCACATAAGTAATATATATTAATTAAACTTTCATTTAAATGTTAATTGAATAAAGATATTTAATTTCGATTACAAATTCGTTAATTAATATATAAAATCATTAAAGTATTAAATCGATTTATATTTTTTATATATTTATTATAATAAAAAAAAAATTGAATATTTTCATTATTTTCTTCGAAACATTTTTTTAATTTTTTTTAAAAGTAAATAAAATAATATAAGCATTTATATTAAATTTATTAAAACGTTTTCTTTTCTTAAAAATAAAGTTATTAATTTCTCGAATATTATATATAATAATAAGTGTTGAAATAGAATTATTATTTTATTAAGTTATTATAAAAACGTTATTTCATATTATTATCGTAAAAACTTTATACGAAATATTTTTAAAAAACTACTATTTTATTTTCACGAGCAGATTTAAAAGATTTTTTCGAATTGATTTATAATTTCATATATCGTAATTGTTTTAATTTTTAAAATTATAATTAATTTTAAATTATTAAAGTAATTATTTATAAAGAGAACGATGTTAGAGAATAATGTGTTAATAATTAATTTAATTATTATAATTAATATATTTTTTAATTTTTTTAATTTTAATTTATCTTTTAAATTTTATATAAAAAAATATTACGAATAATTATAAAAATAACTTTTATTATCGATTGTAAAAATCTTATATTTTTTCGAAATTAATTTATTTAACATTATAATAAAATAATGAATTCGTTTCATTTTCTTAATTATACATTTATTAATTATTATATAAAAGTTGAAAATACGTAAAATCTTTTCATTTTTTCGTATAAAGCGAAAAGATATAAGATTTTTTAATTTAAAAATTTTCGATCTTTTCGACTTGTTTTTCATAAATTTATATTTTTAAAATTTATTTATAAAATTTTATAATTTTTAAAATTTTCGCTAGCGTAAAAAGTATATTTTTAGAAAAAAAAAAGTATTACGTAATATATATATTAAATAATTAATAAGAGCGTAAAATATCTCATATTTTTTAAAATGAAATCGAAAAATTTAACTTTTATTTATATCATATATTATATCTTTTCGCTTTATATTTTTTCGAATCTCGTTCGTAAATAATTAAAGCTTTTTATATCACATAAATTGTTTTCATTTTTTTTTTAATAATTATAAAATTCTCTTCGTTAAAATTTGAATAATGAATAAATTTTTTGAAAAAAAAATATCGATCTCGAATTTTTTTTAAAAAAAAATAAAAAGCACGAAAGTAATATTATTAATTTATTAATAATTATAAATAATAATAAAATGAAAGAATTTTATATAAATCGTAATAACGATAAAATTTTTAAATTTCGATATATCGATAAATTTTAAATAAATTTTAAAGTATTTAAAGTAATTGTATATAATTAATTTTTATAAAATTTATCTCACACAATGATGATTTATATGAAATTAAACACGATATAAATAATAAAAAATATGTTTTTAGAAAAATGATTAACAATCGCGCGATTTTTTATTTTTATTAATTAATATTCTAAGAGTGATGAAATGCGAAAGAGTAAATTTTCAAAATTTTCAAAATGTGTGTTTCTTTTTTTATCTTTAACGACTTTTTTTTAATTCTTTAAAGTTTGATTTAATTCGCATTTATTAAATATAAATAAAATAAAAATTTAAAATATATTTAATTATAATATAATCGAATAAAAAATAAAATAAAAAAAGTCGCGTGTTTAAAATTCGTGATTTTTCGAAAAAAATATATTGTTATCGACTCGACGATTATCGAATATAAAAATTTATATTAAAAGTTTTAAATAACGTTAATAACAACTCTAATCTTAATTTTAAAAGACGACACTAAAATTTAAAATTCTTAAATTATCAAATTTTTATAAAGTAGCTATAATTGCATTAATTAAATAATTCTTTAAAGAAGATTTTATTCGAAATCTTAACGAAGAAATTTTAACGTTTAAAAAAGTTATGTAAATTTTCGTATTAGTAACTATTTTAACGAAGGATTATAAATTACGCGAACGATATTTATACGATTTTTCTACGATATCTTTTTCAAAATTAACGATTTTATTAAAGTTTTTTATTTAAAAACGATAAGAATTATAATACGATTTTATTAAAGTTACGAATAAAATTTATATTACGAGTTTAAAAATAAACGAAAATTTGCTTAATTAATTATAATTTACAATTAACTTTAAATATTTATTTAATAAAACTTGCATTCGATAAAATTTAGCAATTTTTTATAAATTTATATATTTAATATATACTTTTTTTATTAACTTTTATAATCATAAACGCATATATAAAAATAATAAAATAATTAAGTTCGTTTTACTTTTTTTATTCGACTATCGTCGAGTGTAAGTTTAATAAATTTTATATTTTATATAGCATTTTAATTAAATACTTTATTATTTATTTTCAATAAATTATAAATTCGATCGATCGAGTTTTGTTTAATAATTTAATATTTATTTTATTTATATACTTTACATATATTAATTTATAAATCGTCTTAAATTATAAAACTTTATTTTTATTTTATAAAAATATTTCGTGCGAGTATATTATTATAAAATATCGTAAAAGTCTTAAAACGTTAAAAGATATTTAATTTAATATTATATTAACGAGATAATATTATTTCGAAATCTCGATATAAAACACGCTTAAACGTTAATTTTAAACGAATTTCAATTAAAAATATTAAATTTATTAATAACGTAATTGTGAAACTTAAATTATATATTTTAATTAATAAAAACGTTATATTAATTAAAGAAAATAATCTTTAAATTTTTAAAATTATATTTAATTAATATATATTTTCATTGTGCGATGTATTTATTTAATTAAAAATTAATTAATAAATGCGTTTCAATTACTGAGAACGATTAATTTTAAATTTTATTAAAATAATTAATTAATAATATGTCGAAATTATGTTAATTATCGTTTGATTTTTTATTTAAATCGAAATAAATAATTCTTTTAAAAATTATTAACTTTAAAATTCATTGAAAACAAATTAATTAACAATAAATTAACTTTATCGATCGTCGTTTAAATTTGAATTTATTAAAATAATCAATTAATAGTATATTAATTTATTAATCGTCGTTTATATTATAAGCGTATTTTATATTTTATATAAAATTAACTTTTCTTTAATATCACATTTTTTTAACATTATTCGATTGAACTTAGCGTGTCTTAATATAAACATTTATTTTTATATAAATGTTTTTCTTATATACATATTTCTTTCTCATTTAATTATCTTATTTAATACACTTATATAATATAACTTTATATTAATTTTAACATTATAATTAAATTACTTTATTCACTTTATTCGTATTAATTAACGAATTTAAAAAATCGTGTTAATAAAGATTTTATCAAAATATAAAAATTATTGAGATATCGTATCTCTAAATTTTTTTATTTACGATAATTAAAATTCGAATAATTCGCATCGAAATAGCGATTCGTTTTATTAATAATAACAAATATAAAGAAAATATTAAAATTTCGTTTAATTAACGAATCGAAAGAAATAATTATATATTACTTTTATATAATTCAAATTAAAATAACATCGATCATATCGTGCGAAAGATTATTATTTTAAATATTCAAATCTTTCACGACATTATCATCGAATAAAAAAACCACGATTTCATAATTTTTTAAAATTATTTTTTTCACTTCGCATTATCAAGTTTTCTCGCACGAAGTCGACGACGATATAATAAATATTCTTTACATAAATGACGAAATTGAAAAAACGTCATTTAATTAACACATTGTTTTTACGAAAATTTAATAAATGAATAAACGATTAAATAACATTTTTTGTTATTTTTTATGTGCTAAATTAAATTTCTTTATTATATAAAAATCGTTAAACATATTAAATGAGAAATATTAGAATTTTTTTTTGTTATAATACTCTTTAATATTATATTTTCTGAAATATTTAAATCTCTTTTCTTTTTTTTCTCTTTTCTTTTTTTTATCGATGATCTTTATCGAAAAAAAAAAAATCACATTTAAAATCTTTGAAATAAAATTAAATCACGTTATATTTCAATTATATTTGAAAATCTCTCTTAGCAATATGATACGTCAAATTTATAATATATTTTTATTAATAAGTAATTATTATATTGAGTAAAAGTTACATTTAAAAAGTTTTTTAATATGTTAAATTAATTTCGTTTTAAATGAGACGAATTTCGCGAGTTTATAACACGTTTTTGTAAAATTATTATCAACAAAGACGATATTATAAATTTTTTATATTAATTTAAATTTATAATTAAGTAAGCGAATAACATCGTTTGTAATTAATAAAAGCGAATAATATAATTACAATAAAAAATTAATGCAATAAAATTTTAATCATTAAAAAAGATTTAAAAAACGATTTAAATGACGATTTAAAAGGTAAACTTTTTTATAATGAATTCAAAAATCGACTTATATTAAAAAAGGATAAATCTTTCAAATTATTGAATTTTTTATTTTTACGAATAAAAAAAATTCTATATGAGACGATTGATCTTTTAAAATAAATCATAAATTTATTATTAATCATAATTAATATTCTATTATTGAGTTTAAATTAATTTATATCATTTATAAATTGAAAGAAAAGATTTTAAAATAAATTATAAGACGTCGATTGAGAAATTATTCGAACTCATATTAATTTTATAAAGAAATAATGAATAATTTAATCGACATTCACGAGAATTTTGATTGATAAAATAATATTAAATAATAATATAACTTACTTTAGTAAAATATTATATTTTTTATAAAGTTTTAAGTCGATTTTATTCGATTTGATTAAATTATCGATAAAATTAAAAATAATATAATACGATATTTACGCTTGAAAATTCGTGAAAATTTACGAAAAAATTGAGACGCATATGAAGATTTTAACGAATTAATATTTATTAAAAAGTATTTATGAAAATTGAATAACATTTAACGTGCTAAATATAAAAAAAAGTTTAAAACATTCACATTTAAAATTGCATTTTTAATAAAAAAATCAATTATTTCAATAATAACGAAAATTATTCGCATTATAATAATATTAATTTTATTTATTAAAGTTAAAATCGAATTCGATGTTAAAAAGCTCATATATTATAATTATAATTAAATTAAACACATTAAACGTAATTACTTTTAATCGAATAAAAAAGCTGCTCGAATGCATATTATAAAAATGAATAATAACGACGATAATTTAAAAGATTCTTCGAACGACTCGAAAAAAGATTAATATTTTTCAAAATTACGATAAAAGATAATACGAACGTATATTTAACGAATATTTCAAATAATTTTTTAACACGACGTTTCTTTCGAATAATAATTACGTTATTATTATAAAATCGATAAATAATATTTATAAATTTTTATATAAATTGCGAATGCATCGAGGCTTATATCGTTATTAATAAAATTATTATATTTGAAATATATAAACGTTTATAAATCGAGTCTTATTTTTTTTAAGTTAAAATTATTACGAGATTATGATGAGCGATTGTTTAAACAATTTATTATTTATTGTTTTTTATTTACTTTAAACATACACGATTATAAAAAAGAATCTTATTTTATTTTTATCGCTTCGTTAAAATAATACGATTTAATTCTCGAAAAGTTATAAATAAATAAATATAAAGTCGTATTCGATATGTTAAAAGATAAAATGTTATTTATATTTGAACGATATAAATATAACGACAATAAGATATTAACATTTAAAAATTTATCGTTTTTATTAAAAACATTATTTGTTATCATTATACGATCTTTTAAATTTATTGTTAAAAATGAATCGAATAAAAATAATTTCGATATAAATTATTTTCAAGATATCTCGAATAAGAAAAAATTGATATTAACATTTAAGATATTTAAAAAAAAAATGATTAAAAAGTTTAAGTTTATCGATATTATTAAAATTAACGTATCGACTTATTATTATTTAATTCGAAACAAAAAAAATAAGTTTTTTTTAAATAAATAAATGAGATTTACGATATTTTTAATAAATTTTTCGAGATTATATTATAATTATAACGAGATAATCGTATATTAATTAATAAATCATATTTATACGACTTCGAAATTAAATATAAAAAGTGTTATAAATTATATATATCGAAAAACGCTCAAATTAATAATGTTGAAATTTTCACTCTTTAAAAGATTTTTAATAAATTTCTTATAAATTATTATAGTTACGTAAATGTTTTTGATAAATTATAAACGAATATATTATTTTTATATCGTTTTTATAATTATAAATTAAAATTCGTTAAAAGAGTAAATAAAAATGCATTATTCAAAAATAAAATTTATTTATTATCAGATTATAAATTCGAATAAGTTAAAAAATATCTAAATAAACATTTAAGAAAAAGATTTATCGTATTTAATCATATTCTATTCGTTTCATTTATTTTATTTATTAAAAAATTAAATAAAGATTTACGATTTTGTGTGAATTATCAAAAATTAAACGTTATTATTAAAAGAAATCGTTATTTTATTTCATTAATAAATGAGATTTTGATAAAAATATAAAATTGTAAATATTTTACACGATTTGATATTATCGTTATTTTTAATAAATTTCGAATATATTTAAATAACGAGAATTTTATTATATTTATCACACTTTTTAAAATATATAAATATCGAATGCTCTCATTTGAATTAATAAATGATTTTATTATTTATTAATAACACATAAACGATATTCTTTTCGAGTGTTTAAATAATTTTTATTAAACATATTTAAATAATATCTTATTTATAACAAAATTAAAAAAAAAATACGTTTAATATATTTAATTAATTTTTTAAAAATTATGAAAGATCGACTTATAAATAAATATTCTCAAATGCGAATTTCATATATAAGAAATCAAATTTTTAAATTTATTAATATTTATCGATAAATTACGAATAAATTCAATTAAATTATAAATCGTCGTTAATTGAATATAATTTACGAATTTAAAGTAAATATAAGTCTTTATCGACTTTTATACTTTTTATAAAAGATTTATAAAAGATTTTTCGAAGATAATTAAATCGATAATTCGTTTTATAAAAAGAGATATTATTTACGAATAATTATTTATTTATTAAAAAGCCTTTATTCAATTAAAAATCAACGTTATATAAATTTTAATTTTGCGACATTTCGATAAATTTAAAAAAGAAAAAAAAAATCGAATTTTTTCGATTATATTAATGAGAAAATATTATTATAATATAATAATAATAAATTATTACATTTAATGATCTTTTATAACAAAAATTTAATTTCAATCAAATATAATTATTAAATTTACGATGAAAAATTATTCGTTGTTATTTAATGTTTAAAATACTAACGATTTAAATTAAAATATATCGATATTTCGATTAAGATATTTACGAATCATAAAGATTTTATATATTTTGCTAAAAAACGTGATTTGAGTTATCGTTAAATTAAATATTTTAATATATTATTCGAATATAACATCAAAATCATTTATCATTTAAAATCACAAAATTTTAAAACTAATATTTTCACTCGAATAATTAAATGCAAATTTATCGATTTTATAAATAAACGATTTAAGTAATAATATTAAATTATTTTTATATCGAATCGAATAAATTTCGATAATATCGAGTTTAAAATTAATATTATTAATGATTCTTTTTATTATAAAGTGTTTAAAGCGAATAAAATTAATAATAAATATAATGAAATACGCGAGACAATTATTAATAATAAAAAGAAGTTGAAAAATATTATATTTAATAAATGCGTTATCACAAAAAATATTCTTTATTATAAAAATCGCTTATAAATATTTAAGTTTATATATACGATTATTATTTAAAAGATACACGATTAACTTATATGTGATTATTTAAAAGTCGCTCGTATATATGAATTTTTTAAACGAAAATATTATTGAAAAGATATAAGAATAATAGTTATTATATATATTAATTATTGTTACATTTATAAGAAAATTAAAGCTTTTAAACATCGTGAACATAATTTATTACAATTATTCTCAATTTCATAAAAACGTTAATAAGACATTTTTATAAACTTTATCGTCGATTTATTATTATCAAAAGATTATAACGTTATATAAATCGTAATAAATCGTTTAATTAAAAAGCGTTAT